>JARJLF010002490.1:0-36728 GCA_029378395.1 Mycena leptocephala
CCCTGATTCTACTCAAATTCCGTCTTGGTTTACGCACCACCCAATGTTTTCCCAGACTGAGCTCTACTTTCTTTTCCTTACTTACAAAAACGTCCTCTCATCTAAATAATAGTAGTTTAGCTCACGATTACCACGCACTAGTTAACTAGTAGTACTGCCGCGTAGCCTATACGGCCAGGTACGGCGATCAATAGAACTCCAGTTCCAGTTCCAGTTCCAGTTCCAGGCGCATCTTCCCCATGAGATCATACATCGTATTCTGCACGATCTTGAACTTGGCCACGCCGCAGCACTCGCTCTCGATGTGCTGGCAGAGCCCGCTGAGCGTGGTGAAGGACTCGCGACAGACGTTCAGCGGGCACACGTATATCTTCTCCTGGTGCCGCGGGCTCGCGAGGTGTTGGTTCAGCGCCGTGAGGGTGCGGTGTGCCAGTGGCGGGCGCAGCCCGAGGTGGCGGTGTCGAGGTCTTTGGTCGTAGTTAGCAGCAGCTTTGTGTAGATTAGTCATCTTTCAGCCTTGGTTTCAGCCATCACCATCTTCGGAGGCTTTCCACGGCTGTGATCCTTAGCACAGCCCTCGAGGGGATCGCCGCCTGCCCCATAGTGGTGATAAGAGTGGGCTTCGCACCCAGCCCTCGGCCCGATCTCACCCAGTCGCGATCATTCTTTAAAAAGCTTTTTCTGTTTTTTCTGCTGGCGACGCACGATTCCCTCGATTAACCCCGATTTACCCGAATACTCGATTATCCGACTGAACACTCCGAAGGAATAGTCCTGGCGCCCATCTTGCGCTCAGGAAAACGTGCTAGAGACGATCTTAGTGAAGAGCCTACGGAGAGACGCGTGCGCCGCAACCGAGGTAAACGCCACAGCAGCGTACCGCGGTCCAGAGAAGAAGACGACGCCGCAGAGGAGCCTGCGCCACTTCTCAGCCCCGCACTTATCGTGACCCCGCCGCCCGCTCATCGCGCGTCGGGCTTGGATTAAATACAGCTTTGCTGTACGGGGAACTTTCCCCGCGCCACTTTTACCGCGAACGTAGCCCCAGCCCACCCCCGATATACCACGAGGAGGACAGCTCACCATTGCCAGAACTATTGCCGTCACCACGACCAACGCTAGCTCCTGCAGCCATCATCCTTCCCCAGTATCCTTGCAGCCGCGCCGATTCCTGTGGCAGCCGTCGCCAACCCTCTTACCTCACACCGGACGCTCCCCTACGATCCGATGGACAGAACGAACGATTTGATTTTTACGGGGGACCGGAAGAAGGACGGGATGGCCCTAATACAGGTGCTCGACGAGATGTCTAACTTTGGTATCCGGGATTCCTCAAAATCGCCGTCCGCCAGCGACAAGGCACGCATGAAACCCATCGTCCAGGCTTATAAAGAAATCGAAGGCAAAGAGCGGCCGAGCAAGTACACCCATCGCGCGGCCTGGAATGACCATTTTGAGCGCAGTCTGGCGCTCAGGTACACTTGCTACTCGTACACGCTTCGGCCAATAGAGACATGGGAGGAATGCGAATGGTCTTGGTCAACGAACACGATAACGGACCTTAATTTGGGTATTGCGCAACGTACCAAAGAGCTCATGCGAGATGAGGGCCTCCTTGTCGCCATTGCCGTCGAGAATCTCGTTTTATGGCAACTTCGAATCGGAGTGGAAGGAATTGGACTTGGAGCGGAAGAGGGAACTGGTATTGGAGGGCCTTTACCGCGGATCTTGCTGCTCTCCACGCGAAAATAGTCGCGAAATCTGTCCGGAGCTGACAATCGAGGGCCTCGTAGGGGACAGCGAGTATAATTTGATAAACTTGGTCGGTATCTTTTATTACTCAGATTATGCCTGAACTTGGCCTGCAGCTAAGGCGCATCATCGCTCATGATCCTACCGGCAATCGTCGTGTAAAGGAGCTCTTCCTTTTGTTCATCCCTACATCGAACACGAATATCGGCACTCTGATGAGGCGCCCGACCTTCTGAAGGCCTTTCTCTATCGCTCAATCCTTTACCGGAACTTTTGTATCGTCGACACCCTCACTGGTGTTCTCGAAGCCTATGTACGTGTTTGTGCTCTGTATCTCTTCATTGGTTGACGAACTCGCTACAGAACAATCTTCCGACACCGCCTATGGTTCCTATGAAATTTCACAACAGTCTTCATGACGAGGACCGAACGGCCCGTAAAGAACGAGCTCGAGTCGAGATTAAGAAGAATGATCTCCAAAATATAGTTGATAACTCCCAATGCAGAGAGCAGAAGGGCCATGTCGTTTCTGGATGCAGTACATGCCGCACCGAGACTAGCGCCGATAGCCTGAAGCGCTGTGCTCGATGCCAGCTGGTGTGGTATTGTTCGAGGTGCGCTTTGCGGCGCAATGCATGAATATCCTCCTGTACTCACATCTCGTGTACAGCGGGTGCCAAAAGAAAGATTGGCCCGACCACAAGAAGTTCTGCGGCAAACAGTACTACGATCCCCAGCTTCTCACACCATCCCTGAAGATCCTGCCGAGTTCATTGGCTGTCCCGTACCGGCCAACGGCTACATTCGCACACCGGCATTGTGGCGACAGATCTGGTATCTGTCTAAACCCGATTCTCAGCAGGCCTTCTATCATGTTCGTCCAACTCTCCTTCAATCATTTTGCTCAGAAATATTGTGGAAATATAATCCTACCACAGTTCGACACGACGCCTAAGCATACCCGTTCTATCATCATCAAACATCCGCCCGGTGGTATATCTTTTGTGTTCCTTGGCGCCGCATGCTCATTTCAGTTGATACACAGCAGGAGTTACCTTTCTCGTTGCCCGCCGTCGCGCCATGGCTTCCGGTTCGGTCCCCGCCATCCACATGATGTTTGCGATTGCGAAGTACGGCGAGGTGGCCGGCGTCACGATCTACAACGTCACCGTTGACCAAATTCGGCGCCAGTTCGAGATGGAGTACCGTGTTGAGATCACCCCGGCAAATATCCGTGCCGCAGAGCCGTTTGCGCCGCCGACGCCGCAGGAGCTGAAGGAGGAGCGGGAGTATCTTCAACAGCGCTTGGATAGCGTCGGCGCGAGCCTCGCGTTTTAGCTTCATTTTTATGCTTCCATCGCCGCTCAAACACCCGTAACCAAATCTTGGAGGAGACGTTGAGTTCTCCGTGTTTTTGGAAACAGCGGTTACGGGAACGCCGCAGATGTTGATCGATATTTTACACAGATTTGTTCGCACCACAGCATTTATTCTCGGTCTATACTTGATCATCTATGTTATTTGTCCCAGCCATGACTATGGTCTGGTGCCTGGCCGGTATTAAACAATAAATACCACTCGTGGCTTTTGATGGGGAGTATAGTCGTGGCCAACCTGGGTCCTACAACCACGGTCTATCAGCAAAGGAATATATGGTATCGCGGGTGAATGGGCTTACTGGCACGAGAACACAAGTTGAGGACCACGGCAGGAGGCTCAAACCTACTTCCGACGCATGGGCAGCGCAGAACACGGCGTTCGGGCGAGGTAGATTACCGTGCGGAGCACATGGTGCAAAGTGGGTCCACGATGCATCGGAAAGGATCCAGTGACGTTAGAGTGGCGACGGAGTGCCGTTAGAGTGCAACTCTGAAGCTCCGAACTCGCCGAGTTCGGTATGCACCCTCGAGCAAATAGCGACAGATTCGGTTTACTCGAAACGTTAGGACATAAACAGTTCTGTATGATCCATACGTGTTGGCACCCAATTTCGACTTAACCCCGTACTAGTAGTAAGTATCATCTCTCTCTCGCCATACATGATGTAGTACGCACTAATTTATTTCTCAAGATCATCATTGAACGGGAACCCCGTGAAATTCTACCTGGCTACCTACCGATCACCCCGAGCCTCGCGCCATGACCCACATTTTGAAGGTGCTCCCATCGACACCAGTGTATGTTTCACAGCAATCATCTTTGCCACCATTTCCCTTCGGCATCATCTCGAACCCGATTTTTGAAAAGACTTCAAGCTAGTCAAAATTGTCAGAAACATAGAGACAAAGCGACCGACGCAGCGCCTTACACGGAGGTCTGTATCAACTTCGGCGCACAACCTTGCTCCGGTACGACGTGCTTTCTCGACGATAGCATTCACAAGAAGAGTTGCTGCCCCCTGTTGTTGATACTCTGGATCAACGCCCAACGTCTGTAGGTGCCAGGAGTTGTGCTTGACACCGGTTCCCAATGCAGAGTTCACCAATGCAGAGTTCACAAAGGCACCGTATTTTGGAAGGAACTGGATTTCATGTGATGGCCGCCTCAAAAGAATTGGACGGGATAACATACCACTTCACCCCACCATTTCTGAAGGTTTGCATTGAAGGTGGCCATAAGAGGTCCGAGAGCATGTTGCTGCTGCTCCGGGCTGAGGCGTCTTAGGGCATGGAGATTGGAGAAATGGAAAAGGACCTACGTATCGTACAGGGTATTTCCGGGGCCAAACCAGACGGCGCATCCAATAATCTTCTTGACAGCATCGTTGGTCTCAGCAACGTAGACCTCACCACCCAAAAGGCCGGCGACGACCGTAGAAATCCATAACGCCGTAACATGGCCATTATCCGTCATTGGGGTGTGAATGTCGTGGCCGGTAACAACGGCGGTGAAGTGGTCTAGTAAAACATGAGTACCACCGTTAAAATGGACGTGCCGTCGGCGAATGCTCTAGTAAGAACAGATTCAATGTGGTGCAATTCCGGTACGCTTCCTGGGTCAAAAGCCGACCGAGAAGTGCTGGGATCTATCTGTCTGACAATGGATGAAGACATCGCGGGTGTTCAAGTGGCAGCCCAGATGTCGGGTGTAAATTATAAGGATCGCTGGTTGATTCTGCACGAACCGTAACGTGCCACATCCGCCTGTTACGGCGGCACGGAGATCAATCTCTGTCTGACGGGAGTGGAAGCATGGACTTCAGTTGTGCGGACCCACCAAGACTGGCAGTTACCAATTGAATGGGTCGTCAGCGGTGAATGCGATACCAGAGCCTTGGAAAATGGATCAACTTGCACCACAGTTCTAAGAATACACCATGTCGATTCTTCCAACTGGCTCAAACCACCTCATTCCAGCTCATCGACACGCAGAACTCCCAAATAGGACGAGTCAACGGCTTCTGTAACGCGTCGGGGCGTTGTCCTGGTAGTTGAGCTCGAAACGGATGGCGGAAATCGCGAATTTTGTGGACGCACTCGCGGAATTGCGTGATTGTTCCCAAATTGTTCCACTGCTCCCACTCAGCGACACGCAGCACTCTTCAACAGTGCAGACCCAATGGTCGCCGCAATTAGTTGTCCTGGTGGTCGGGTCAAGATTTTTGAAGATTGCGCAAAACACGAATTTCGATCTCGGAGAGATTCACCTCCGCGACCAATTACCAAGTCACGTCGAATTTTCCATATAGGTACATGAATTTGGATAGTCTGATGGGACAGGCGTTTTCATAGATCCAGAACCTACGTGATATCCGTCCGCTGGCCACTGCAGCATTCTCATGGAATCATAGCAATGATGCCACGTTGGAGGCCACTGACAGCAAAGTAAGGTGGCCAGTATGTCAATTGTTTTGAATGAATCTCATCAGGGTTATGCCTAGGTGCCATGTGGATTACGAAAGAGGAGACGAATGGGATGAAGGCAGCAAGTCGTACTCCTCGTTCAATATTGTCTACCAGTTGCAGGACATACGGTTGGATGCTGAGCGATCCGAGCTCCGGCCTTTGGAAGTGAAAGTCGGCATGGGGATCAATCTTCGACCAGCGGTAAGTCGTAGTTGACCTATCAGATCCTCGCTAACTGTCTACCAAACGCAAGGGTTCAAAAAGCCGCTCCCACAAATATCATTCATAAATCGGAATCAAGTCTTGATTTGGGTTTCAGACCCAACGCCGAAGGCCATCCATTAGCCACTAGCCACCAGTTTGCGCAACGCAAAACAGCCACCAGGTGGCTCGGATGGCTGCTGCGCAAACTCTCTATTACAACTCGTTCTCGGACTTACCGGTCTTGATGCTCTGCACCATCTACCGCAATCTCAAATTTCTCAAAGAAGTCCAGGATGTTCAGCTCACAGAAAAGCAGGTTCGGTTTCAAACTTGTTTGAAATTTTTTTAAATCCCACGCAGATCGGAAATATTCATTTGCCATTCTACATGATGCTGGATGATCACAACCACAAAACCCAACTCTCGCGGCAATCTTCGACGCCGCACCTCCTCTGGCCGAGAAGCGTGCCAAACAAATGAAACTTGACCCAAAGAAGGAGCGGAGAGGTGGGCGGATCGCCACATCTCGCGCAAAGGAGTCAACGACGAAACTGACGACGAAGACCCCGCAAAACGCGCCAAAAATAAAAATAAAAATAAAAGCGCGAACAAACACGCCTCCCGGCCGACCACTGGGCGCACTCGTGGGGGAAACAGGTAGCGTCAATAGTCACACAGTGGGGAGCAAAAACGACTCGGTGCCTTCATTCAGAGCGTAGATTCAGAGTGCGAGGTAGATTAGAATGCTCATATCAGCCTGAATTACTATGAGTGTATTGGTGTGGTGTAGAAGTGGGGGCATTGGCAGTGATTTCCGTCCAATTAATCCGGGAACTGTTTAGGAAGTGTTCAAACAAAAGGAAGAAATGTGGTGGTGCATCAATGAATATATTTGACTGATTTTGAACTGATTCCTCGGGACACTGGGGCCGAGATAAATCTCAGCAGTTTTGTTCAACCAGAATGTGAATTAACTTGTTCACCGATGGCAGTGAAGGGCTCACATGCCCGATGATTACAATGTCATGTGTTTGCTATCAAAGTTTGTGGCCCGGGAAGCAGGGATGGATGTAGGAGGATGCCGATGAAGGAGAAAGGCATGGAATCATGCCGGGGGAGATATCATCGATTACTTACAGTGGAGATGCTTTTCGGCCAATCCAATCGGAGAAGTCTGGTATGAAGTGCCTCGGACTTCCGAACAGTGCGTGGAAAAATGGCGAGTTCCTAAATGTAGTTGAATTCGGATGATAAAGCCAATTTCCCGACAAACACCCAGGATGAACGAGGCAAATACGCATTCCAAGAGTTTCATAGTTATCGATGAGACCCCGTGCTTTGTAGCGCCTTCAAGTTAGACTCGTGACCAGTCTACGCTACGGCAAAACTGAGTGCAAGCACTATGCCGTAGGCAGCATAGTGCTTGCACTAAGATTTGCTGTGTAGGCAGACTGGTAACGAGTCTACTTCCAGTGCTCGACATTAAATATGATTCAAATCAGATTGATTTCAGTCAACGCGAGAAAGGTATGAATTGAGTGGTAAAGGTCCACTTAATACTTGTCCTCCTACAGCCCAGTCTGACCCTTGAATCCACAATTATTCTCCACACCACCAATAAGAAGTTCCTCCGTTTTGAATGCTACCTGCCCCACACAGTCGCCGTATTCGTACGCCAAGCTCTGGGTACCGACCGATCCCAGGTGAGTGGTGTATGGGTGTCCGAATACGGTCTCCTGGTAGGGAAGAAGTGCACAGTGGTTCGCCGGCTCACCGCCGTTCCAAGGGTACCATTCGACGAATCCCAATTGACTGCTTTGGATCCCCCCTGCTCCTGCGGGTAACGTGTAACTCCCAATGTGAATCCGCGCGCCGGTGACAGTGTCGATGGCGGTGCCGACCCACAGCGAGGACCCGTTGTTCTTGACCTCGAGGTCGTACGTGCGGCCGTATACCCCGTTCCACTCAAAACTGCACGACACGCCTGGACCGCCGTCCGCCCCAGCGGCGCAGTTGCTGTCCGTCGTGGTGCTCCCAGCGACGAAGCTCGAGAACACGCCGTGGAGGACCGGTTTTCCGTTCTGGTCTGGGCGTGGCTGGAGACCCGTGTACCCGACGTCTGCCAAATTAACAAAGCCGAATTGCTGGGCAAAGTAGTAGCCCGAGATGTGGTCCGCCTCCACGATGGTCAGAGGGAACGTGATGTCGGTGAGCCCGGTGGAGGGCACGTTGGTCACAGTCCAGCTTGATCCCACCAACGCTTTCACGATAGGGAGGAGGCTGATGACAGACGCAATGGAGAGGAAGGCGGCGGTAATTTTCATGTTTTATGAAAATAAGCTGCTGGATTTGTCGGCTGAAATTCAGATTAGTATGAGGAAGTTGGAAGCGATATGTAATGCTCACCTGCAGAAGTGAGTTGCTTTGAACGATGCTTCAGAGTTTTTCGGCCCACAATATATACCTGGTGGACGACAGGCATCTCGAAGTCATAAAGTCGGACTTGCCAACTCCCGGTGGAGCCCTTAGCTTCGGAATCAAATCACTTCATCATGGCGCCGGAGATTTATGTGTTCCTCTCGTACTTGGCCGGAACCTTGTGAAAATCCCTCAACGCCGCCACTGCTGCCAAGTCCCGACCGCACAGAAAAAGCACGAAAGACTCAGATATTCAACCAACAACATATGCATTTGCTTTACAGGCAGCGCACGATCAGCCGGTCTGCACTGCCAAGCCCAAAATTAGTTTGCATTTCGAACGCTGTGGAGGCGGGGACTCTCGACGTAGCAAATGTTCTTCACCCACATATCGCCGGAGTTCTTGTAAATTTGGAACGCCCGCCGAAGGTTGATTCCAGAATAATTCGGAACAGTTGTATGGTTCGTCGTATCTACAGACAACGCCGCCTCTTTCAGCGAGACTTTGGACTAGATTCTCAGGGCGGAAGATGCGCGAGAGGAAAACGGCGAACCACTAGGTGCCAGAACAAGCGCTTCGGCCGTTTGGGGGCATGACAAAACTGCCGGCATAGACGGTAGAAGTTGATCAATGCACAGTTTTCCAGCTTCCAAGGCCCAAGGGTATAAATGTAAAGGCCTAGCTGATCGGCCTGGCAGATTGATTACTGTTATATCAGAATGTGAGGAAACACGCGTACGAACTGCGTACGAGCGAGTCGGGTATTCGAGCAACGTCGGCATTTGAGCGACGTCGGGTTGGGGAAGAGACGTCTTGTACTTGCGGACACCTACCAATTGAGAAAACGATAAGCGCCATACGATCTCCGATTGGATCGCGTTGAGATCTGTTTTTAGTCGCAAGTTGAACAACTGAACTTGAGCTTCTCCGACTCCCTCGCAGATCGCTGGGTCCATTCTCATACCATGTGGAGAAAAGAGCTGGAAAGCACAGGACTCCAAAAAATATCATCTAGATCTGTCGACGTGACACTGTCCGAGGCCCCCAAATTTGACGTGTGAGATGTGAGAAATCGACCAGACACTCGGTATTCCGAACGAGAGCAGGCACGGACGAGAACTTGGAATCCGTGAAGGGAGGCGTGAGTATTGGAAGAACCAGAATACCGCGAGGAGTGGAATGCAGAGTTTCAGGTTCCAACTCGATAGGAGTGCTTTGGATACCAAACTTTGAATCTGGAGGTTGTGAGTTCGAGTCCCGCATGATGCACCTTTTTCTTTTCTGCCACCAATATTTTAAACATCTTTGTGCTCTCTCCTATTGTCAGTCAAGGAATAGGTAGAATCTTACCATGACCCTGGCAATGAATTCTTGGGTTTTTATTACAGCTAATTGCAGTACCGAAGGCGCGAACCCATTTTGGGCAGATTTTTATCTCTGCAACCGATTTGCTTCTATCTCAGTGAGTTCTGCGGAGATCGAGATGAAACATGCGCTGGGCCCGAAAGTATAAGGAGGAGAAAAACGCACCGTGGACCTGGCAATCCTGCGACTGTGTCAATACCTCCTGCTCGAAGCTGGACTTGGTCTCCACGCCCATTGAGTAGACCACGCAGTTCGAATGCTGGTTCGCGCGCTCGAGTCCGCAGACGTACTTGCCTATAAGAAAAGAGGGGGTTATTATCGTCTTTAGGTATCGTTTGGCGATTCTACTTGCCACCATCTCCCATCGTTCCTGAAAGCGGCAGGTTAAAGCAGACGTAAGACGAAAGAATGACTGGAGTGTGCGCACCAACACGATACACCGGAAACGAGCACGAGAACGCGGGGGAAAACAAGTCCCAGATCGAGAACGACGTGGTGTGGGGCTCGGGAATTCGGTCACGGACCTTAGGGCGCTGTTTTTTATGCTGGTTTGTAAAGATGTTTATAAACAGGTATTTATAAACGGGTTTTTGAATGGTCGGGCCAGAACACCCAGTTTTTAATTCAATGTGGCTGTGTCCAGTTGGTAGTATCTTGATCTGGAGAGACAAATGGCGGAGGAGCTGACCTGTTTCGACGCGTATGAGGCAAAATTTGAGCTCAAAAAACATAGAAACCTAGGGAAAACCCCATTTCGAGGCGCTATCAGGTGAGTGTTTATAAACCGGTTTATAAACACCCTGTTTACAAACACAAAACTAGCAATCGTGCTGGGAATAATAAACAGCGCCCTAGTCACGGTGTTGTGAGATGCAGGTGTCGAGTCGAATGGTTTGGAAGACTGGAATGGGTTCGACGCCGCGTACCATTGGGTGATGTAGTATAGACTGATGAGACAGGAGAACGATCGGGAGGGAAAATGAAGTGTGGCGCAGCGGCCATACGGGAGGAAAACCCACGTCATAAGCTTTGCATAAGCTCTGCATTGATGATAAGTCGTCCGTCTTGCGTCCGCCCGCCCACCGCCTGGATGGAACTCACGTCCGCATCGATGGCTAGTCTTGGAAAGCACGGCAGCAAAGGGGGGCCCTTAAATTTTGATCATGACGTGGGAGAAGAAGATGATCGATTCAAGATCTGATCGGAGACGACCCGCTGCTTGACCACGTCCTTGACCACGTCCGGCTGTGCTCCATCCCTTCCTCGCTGACCTCTGCGCTATGTCCATCCGCAAAGCACCTGGTGAAACCAAAGGTGGCACCTTGCGGGTACGGGAATCCCCGCACTGCTGGGTGTGGTCTTTGCACAGATGGGGCGCTGGTGCAGGGGAGGCGCGGGAGTTCGAGGCTACCGTTCACGCTGCGGACCAGATGCTGGTTCCTCGTTCCTTGTACGTCTGCTTTACAGATAGCTTCTTTCATTTCACTCATCCGTTCCCTTTCTTCAGGGCTGTCTAGATACCGAATTTCCGCGACGACATACTACCGGGTCCGCTTCAAGATACTTACAGATACTCTTACTGCTCGACACACCCCAGGGCAATGGGTCATACGGGTAATCTCGGTGCAAGGTACGTGGCGTGCCCACACATACTTATCTTCTTTCGCTTATCCAGGATTTCCGTCTTTTCCTGTCAGCTCGCGCGCACCTATGGCTTCTTCCTTTCGGATTTCGCACGCCGTCTCTCCCGACGGCGCGAATGCGGACATAGCTCCCGCGCGGCGCACTCGTTCTTGGAAATCTACTTCCCTCTGCGCTCGTTCCTGTCCATTCACTCCGGCGAGTGCCCCAGGATGGGAGCGTGCAGCGCGCGGATGGTCTTTGGTGCACAGGAGCAGATGTAGCTCGTGCTCGTGCCTCTCCCGCCCACCTGGGAGTCTCGCTCCGCATTGTCCGCCTCTCCTCCCCGGACTCGACTAGGCCCATCGAAGGGCTTAGACACTCGTCGACTTCCCGCATTGTTGGCGGGTCCACTGGTACAAACAAGCATACACTAGCGAGGAAGATCGAATGGGCGGTGCGTCCTTCGTTTCACTCATTCGTTCCCGTTACTTAGTTCACTCGACCTCTTCTCCGCGTCAAGATATTCGTTAACGTCGGCATGCGTATTCGGAATGCACAATACGCGCCATACTAGCGAGGTACGTGCCCACCCTCCGCTCCATCCTTCCCTCCTGACGTGTGATACGTTGTTTAGCTCATCCTGGGTTGCCGTATTGTATTTCCTCACCAGGCCCGCGCACACCTCTCCTTTGCGCGCCTCTCCCTCCGACCTACAAATGGCGCTCGTTCCTTTCCGGGGCCACAGACTCCACCTCGATAGACGGTTGCTCACCTTCCCTCCGAGCGCGCCGAGCATCATTGGTGCCTGTGTCCTTCTCTCGCCTACCTATGAGCACCACCTCAGGACATGTATTGTACGCTTCCCATCTCCGCTCTCGACCTCGCTCGGCGACCACTCCCATCCGGCATCCAGCATCGTTGTGGCGCGAGGCTCGAGAGCCTGCCCCCATACGCGTTCGCCTGCTCTGCGCGGGGGTCGGAGTCCCGCAGCGCCGCATGGAGACGCACGTGCACCGCACCGCGTCCTGCAC
Source organism: Mycena leptocephala (assembly GCA_029378395.1). Classification (NCBI taxonomy): domain Eukaryota; kingdom Fungi; phylum Basidiomycota; class Agaricomycetes; order Agaricales; family Mycenaceae; genus Mycena; species Mycena leptocephala. The sequence goes on from JARJLF010002490.1 coordinate 12,240, forward strand.
ATTCTAAAGCAAGACCGCGTTAAAGCACGCCCATATCCACCCCCGCCTCGTCCCCGTTCCCCACTGCGCGTGCTGATGTCGCAGACGTTGTCGCTCCTCCGCTCAGCGCCACACTTACCGTGGGCGAGGATCCAGGTGCAGATGCGGGCGCAAGCCTGGCCACAGCGACGCGCGGACTGTCGGGTGCTCACATCTCCGCGGACGTCTTGCACCGCCCTGATTTGGTGATTTGAGCGGTGCGCTTCTATCAGTGGGAGGGGAGGGGAGACCGGCTCCGTACCAACCCTCGTCTTCAATCTCGCCGTGGCGTCGAGGTCCGCAGGGATGCAGGGGGGAGGGAGTGCTGTGGAGGCGCCGTGGCCTCGTGGTGTCGTGGCGTCGAGGTCGGCAGGGCAAGCGTGCTGGGGGCGAAGGGGACGGGGACGAGTGCGGCGCCCGCGGCGGGTGTCACACCAAATCTGGGTGGAGTCACGGGCGCGTATGAACACGCAGTACGTAGCGTTGGGTGCGACGATATAGGTATGTGCGTTGATCTCAATCGGTACGTTGGTGTGCTCACGCGCTTTGGACTTTTCAAAGGCTATGACACGGCTCGCGCGGGCGGACGGGAAATTAATTATGTGCGCGCTGGGCGGGTATGGGAAGGACAGGGCATAGGGCGTGCTATATTGGCATCGTTTCCTTGCACCTACACGCACGACGCTGGCCCCATGCGCATTCGGTCTCGCACTCCCCACCCAGCCCCGCTTGCGCTTGCGCCGCTCAAGGCGATACCGGATCGACTTCCATCCTTCCCAGATCGTCGGGATTCACATTCGTCGGATGCAGGCTCGCAGGGGAAGAAGGGGACAGCGCGACCTCCTTTCATTCCTTCACTCCCATTCACACTTGTCGTGCTCCCCTCGCCTTCTGCCAGTGTCCCCACCCTTTTCCGCCCCCTCCTCTGTCCGCGCGCCCTCATCCACCTCGACTATGATTCACATGCGATTTCCGACCCCGCGAACCTGCGGGATCGCAGAATGCGTTTAGTCAAGCCCTGTCTGGCATTACCGCCACCTTCTCCTCGCTCTTTCGTATTCCACCGGGCTGTACTGATACGCATCTAGTCTCCGCCTCATTTCGCGCTACTTACCTACCTACCCAATACCTACCTCAAATTCGGCCTTTTTCTTTTCTTTTGTCTTTGTTTCCACACTACCGTCGTACTCACCACTGCCGTCTTGACTTTCGCGCTTCTAAATATGAGGATGATTATTTTAGTTATTGTTTCCAAATTGTTTCAGCGTCTTTCCCGATTGGGTGGGTGGGCGAAAGACCGTCGGCATCTAAAATCAACACGTGCAAATAGGTATTCTTCGTTTCGCCGCCCATGAATTTTCATCTAATCTTGAGCCTCCGGCGACGTTCGTCGTTATAGCCTTTCTGTGAGAGAGTATGCACGGGCGTTACCGATACCAGCTCTTTGGCAGCAACCTCCTGGCCTTCGCGCGTGTCTTACTGTACTATTTCGACCAAATGTTCACGGGGTGTCACCTGTCACCTAAGGTGGGATCTGGGTTTCAACTCTATATGTTTTCAAACAGAAAATCCATCTTGGCATCTCATTTTGGGAAATCTAATCTACTGTGATTGAGTTGATTAGCACTCAGGCAATGACCTCCGTATTCAAATTTCCCGAATGCTGTGCATTGGTTCAAACCTCTCAGAAATTCTGGTCCTGCCAGAACCCTCCTGCTAGTGTTGTCAGGGTCGGGTCGGGCTCGAAAGCCCAGGCTTGGGCCGGGTTGGAGAGGGCTTGGGCTCAGAAATATTACGAGCCTGACCCAAGCCCTCAGGTAAGGCCTGGGTCGGTCAGGCCTGGGCTTGAGCCCGAGCCTGAGTTCAATTTTTCCCAGCTGTATAGACAAGTATGTGTTGGGTTAGAAGTCTATTGGTCAGGATGTTTCCCACCTCAGGAAGTCATGAAACATTTTCCGATAGTCAACAGCCTCATATTTGTCGGGTTGAAGTTCCATCAGCAACTTCCGCTGCGTGTATGGGTACCCACATAACCCCAAAGCTATGAGAAGCAAAACAGAGTTTGAGCATCGCTAAAACAAAGCAGGTACGCTTTTTGCTCACCAATACTTGGGTGGATATGGCATAGCGTACGACCCGGGCTCTAGCCCGGATCGTGGGTCATTCAAAATTCTTACAGCAGGCCAGGCCTGGGTTGGGCTTGGGCTTGAGCCCTGACCCACGACAAAACTACCTCCTGCTTGCTGTCCCTATGTGTTTGATTTTTGAATACTGGCAGTCCACAAAGTTGTGACTCTGGTCATGAATTTGTTTTCTATTTCCTTGTCAACTCAGACTGCGATCATAAGTAGTCTCTTATAAACACTCCAACAATTTTGGTGCTCGTACCTCGCATCAGCTTGGTTTAGTCCGATGTCTCTCGCTACCGGGCTGTGCCGCTTGTCGGCCTTACGCGCTTTATATAGCAGATGCTACGTGGCACACTTCGGGCATGGGGTCATGATGACATGACGAACCCGTCTATGACGTGATGGGCCACGGCATCGGTTCTTGCGAAGAATCCAAGCATGCTATAATAAATCTCTCGGCATCTCGGAGGTCAGACTACTAAAACACGCACACTGGGGTTAAACAAATTTCAGCTGGCTATATTATAATTATCAGCCAATCTTGCGCCGAACTGGTTGATCTTGGGTGATTCTGAAAGGTGGAACTGAGGCAATCATGGCAATTTAATTGAAATGAGTGGCACGCTGTATATTATGCGCCTTCAAGAATGGAATTACTCTATGTTGTTGAAGGTTCATTATTAAGGAGTGATTTCACTATACAACCAAAATGTTAGATACCTGACCCATGTGCCTTGATATTAATTCCAAACGAATCCAGAATCATCTTAATCAGTCAAACACATTCAGTTCTAGGCTTTCCAAGTTAGCGTTGAGAGGTGAAATTGAGAAACTGCTTTTTTCGGACTTGCTCATAGTGTTGAATATGGGCTGAAAGCCCCGCCTCGTGCCTCTCGAACGCGACCGAAATCATGCAAATCGGTCCAGAAATGACTGAGACATGAGCTTGGAAATGTGGTGTATTCAAAATTATTTCAAATTGCTGTCTTATTCTATTTTTGGGCAGTGTCATTACTTCTGCAAAAAGCTGTAAATTAGCGCAGATGAACAATATAAAGTTAGCAGAAAAGAAAAGAGATGACGGAACTTGACCGCAACACAAAAATTTAAACCAACTCCAGCTCTGACCGCGAGCGAAATACTCTCAAGAAATAAGTACTTCGATAAGTCCAACCACAGGCTGTCAGCAAATATATTTTGTACCGTACCCAATGGGTTTCCAATCGAAAGATGAAGGAACTGAGCGCAGAACTTAATCTGTCCAGTAGACCAAAGGTGCGCAGAAGCGATAGGATCAAAGGTAAACTTGGACAAAGTTAGTATTCTACAGTAGAGAGGGAGGGACGCATTTTAAATTGTACCAGGAGGTGTTCGATTGGTGTTCGACGTCGGTGACCGATGGGGTAACAGCGGGGCGCAGAGAGTTGATAATTATCTGATTTGACCACTGTTCCAATTCGACAGAAAAGATAGGACATAGGTTAACACGAACCTGTTTCGGAATCGTGTGTAGTTACATGACATGAGCACAGGCAAAAATCACCAGAGAACGCATTCCGCTATTTAGACGAATCATCGTCGACTAAAACCGCCCTGACGTCCTTGTAAGGATCATAACGATGCACCATCCAGGTCATCGCAAAACTGTGTGCTTCCAGCACCGATTGAAATTGGAGGTCGATGTAATGAGGCCCGTGTCTCTTCACCTTGCCAGGACGTATGAGGGCATCTCCTCGGACGTTTTTAAGAAGCCCGTCCACGATCTCATGGAACATCTCTTCCGCGTCGCTGTCGAGATCTATAGGCCCAAATCGCACTATCCAGGATTCGGCTTCGAAGCGCACGGGATGTGCAGGTGGCCTTCCCTGGACCGCAGCCTCGGGCCTGCCAGGTGCGGCATTTGAGGTAGAGACAGCAGAAATATTCTGCGCATCTGTGCCTCCTAGCGCGGCCAGCTTCATGTCGGAAAGTATATCTGCGATGGCGCTGACGTCGGGTCGCGCACTAGCCTTATGTTTGAAGCACGACTGGACCAGCTCCCATAGTGCGTCCGACAGGGGCGTGCCTGCTTTGTCGCATGGTTTTGTGTCGTACGGGACCACATCGTCTGCATCGAGTCGGGAGAGAGCCAAGATGAGGGTGCCCTCCGACATACGAGCAAATGGGATTTCTCCCTCCGTCCATATCTTTGTATTGGGATCACATATGTACAGGAAGAGAAAAGAGATCGCAAAGACGAACCTCACAACAAACACAACCGAAGGCCCAGACATCGGATGCCGGTGTTCGCTTGAAAGGAAGTTCTGGTTGGTGTATATTTGGGTGGATAAGCTCCGGTGCCGACCAGCGCATCGATCCACCATGTGTCGAGGTTTTGGCTGAGGTCTCCGATTGGACAAATCCGGCCAATCCGAAATCAGTCAGATATGCTCGTCGCTCATTGATGAGTATGTTGCGCTAAATATGTGTGAGTAAATTGAGTGCTCAACCTGCAAAAAACAAAAATGTCACACCCCACAGAGATCCCCATGGGCAATGTTCGCTGAATGAAGATACTTCAAGCCCTGAATAACATCGTCTAGCTATCCCGGAGGTTCATACACGGGGTGAAAGATTAGACGGCGAGGTGTGCCCACCAGGTTAATGGCGTAACAAGATGCGGGAGAATTTTCTGACACGTAGTTCAGTACGCTTCCTTGCGGCATCCAGGGGGACACCATAGCCATGCGGGGGGCCGGAAAGGTCGTGCCATCCACCCCGAGAAAAGGTAAGATATTGGGGTGCTTCAAGTAGCGCCATACAATCGCCTCCTTGACGAATTTCTGGATGACACGCCGGCCAGTACTCTCGGAATAGTTTTGGAATATCCTTAGAACCTTGAGGGCAACTTCCACTTGATCCCCGCCTGCGTTGGTATATCGGCCGTGATAGATGTCAGCGAAGCCGCCAGATTTAACCGCCCGGTCTTTGATAAGGATCACACCGTGAATGGCCAGCCCCTCCGGAAGTATCTTCAAGAAGTCGGCCAAGATATGGAGGAGTCGATGGGCATGCTGTTTGAACCGCTCTGCGTCCTGTATCACGTCATTCTCAGGCAACCCGTCGTTAAGAATCTGAAATAAAAACGGATCAGATGCTGTATAGCATAGTTTAGTGTAGCTGTACACCATGGGTCAAGTTGAGAACCGAAAAAACTTCTTCCTCTGGAATCGTCGAAATATCGTGTTTGTGGAACTTGGATTGAAACATATGTTGTAGAATTCTAGCATTCTCAACACTATCTCGCCAGATCGTCTTTTGAATTTCGGACTGGCAGTAGGATATCACTGGGAGGTCCGATAGGAACTGTCTCGACAAATAAAGAGCAATAACAAAGAGCAGGTGGGCGAGTACCTGGATCATTTGCTGACAATTTTCAGCCCCTTTGTGAAGGACATTAAAGATGGTCGCAATGGGCAAAGCAGAGTCGGTTCTAATGTCAGGTACGGTCGATGAGGACAAAGCTCCTAGCTCCGAGAGGTCAGCCCATATTCTGAACAATGGATAAGTTGTTAAAACCGGCGAAGCAGGTACGGTTGTCACCTTTCAGCAATACTGCCACCAGTTCTGTAGATTCCTTCGAGCACAAGGCGGAAAAGGCCCTGATAGATTTATTCAAAGCTGACACCGTTCAGACTTCATGACAACTTACCCGGTAAAAAGCGGGCAAAGTAGGTGGCTTGCCGGAGTAGATAATGGCCCCTGTCTCTGGTACCGCAAGGGTATAGACACGTGTCATAACAGTACCGTCCTTAGCTACCTCGCGGAGGAGCTGCGGCGAACTTATCACTATCATGTCGATAGCTGTACGGTGGTCCTGATGGGTGACTGTCAGAGCCTTGATAATGCCGTACACTTCCTTCGCCTGGGCGACGTCGCGGATACCGTGAATTATCACCGTTACCAGGGCTGCGTCCCTATGCTCCTGGCTCTCGAGGTCTTGCCCGGAGTTCTTCATCTTGCGCCTGGTCCATATTCGCTCCAACGGGTCCAGAATAAGTCTTTCGACATGATCCTGTGCCGCCCAATGAGATTCAGTTACTTCGTCCTGGCAGAAATAAAGGCTCACAAGTGCCCGGGAAACCCTCTTCAGGCCATCCTGCCCAGCTTTGTCTGCTATATACCCGAGTTGTCCTCGAAAGTGCGGTACTGAAGTCGCTAGGCCGTATACAAGAGGTAAGAAAACACTTTCCGTTTTTCTTACGTCGACCAAGATTGCAGATTGCATGCCCTCTGCCGTGGAAAGTAGGTGATGCGCACGGTATGCACAAACGTTGACCTTGTCGTGGCCGGTCACTGTGACCCATAAGGCCTTCTGTGTGCTTTGCTCGGAGATCAAATGTGACCAGTGGAGAATATTCTCGTTCAGTTCTGTCGGGATGGTCCATGGGACAGTCGGAATTTCAAGTTGATCGCTCGGAAGAGCAATGTTGTCCTGGCGCCGCAAAGGTTCGGAAATTTTATCTAGCCAAAAACGGACTGGACGAAGCATAGCATGGCACATTAGTATATATTATCAAGACTGGGAGCAAAACCACGGACCTATACGATCGGTTCGGAGACGTGTAAGATGCCGGCTGAAGCACAACTCCAGCAGAGAGTGTGTATCATAAAAAGCAAGGCAAATCTAAGCACAGAGATTTCAGGTCACCAAGCGGAGAGGGTCGAGAGGCAATTAATAGACAGGACACACCGTAAAGTTTCTCCGCATGCCATAATCAACCCAAGCATTCCACGAAAAGATGCTGCAATATCGGTTAGGATAAGGTTGACTGAGACCTGGTTACATACAAGGCAATTGTCGCCACCAATCTCGCAATCTGTCAAGGGGGAGGTGTAAGCAAAGCAGAAGCCATTTCCAAGAGGTAAGGGTGACCAAGTGTATGTATATAAAATATATAAAACCAGGAGTACTCGGATCCAGGGCGAACACCATAGAGTGCCCACCCTGAGAAAAGATGTCCAGAACTGAGAAAATCGCACATGAGTATCAATGAAAATGCCATTGAAAGTGATAGACCGGTGAAAACAGACAAAACCACCATCCACGCGCTGGTCACGGCTTGGATGTCGCGCAACAGACAGTAGAAACCGTAGAGCATAATCCCCAAAACGCAAAGAATTGCATAGATGTAAATTTTATCCCAGGTGTAAACCATTCCGTCTTCAGCGCTCGTTAGAACGGAAGAAGGAGGAAGAGAGGTGGGCAAGGAGACGAGTACTAGCGCCAGAGTCAGTCCACGTGGTCCATCCCCTCGGCGACAATGATAGAAGCTGCCGTGCTGACGAGTACGAGAAGAAATTAAAAATGGAATGGTGCCGACACACTATAGCTGTAGCCTGTCGATAGATTGGCACCAGTACTGTATCATTTTGACCAAATGTTCAGGTGACGGGTGGCAGGGGGTCGTGAACTGAACAAATTTGACCTGACTTTGCGCGATTTTGGGGCTCAAAATGGGTAAAAAAACGCAAACATTTTGAGTCCGGAAAATGTCGGATTTCCATTTATGGTAATTTTCTCACGATTGCCGAGAAATGAACACTGAGTCCAAGAGGCGAGCGATCATAGTGCCAATTAGTGGTGGTGGGCAATCTCGAGTGATTTTCCGTGACGGTCACGTGCATCGTTACATGAGACGCAATCGATTTCGGTTGACCCATGAGTCGTGCTTGTTCCATGGCTCCAGTTCATCAAATTCCTCCTTTCTTAGTACATCAGCATAAGAATATGTGCTGGGGACACCTAGCAAAGACGTAGAATTTTATAAGGCTCTGACGCGGGGATATGACAGAGTTTCTGATGACCATTCTTCAGATGAGTCCCATGGTTTCAGAGCATCTTTAGCGACGGTAAGCTCAGCTTTTATGATGCAGATAGTTTTGCTTATATTATACGACCCTAAATGCATCATCACTGGTGGTTTTCAACTTGTTTGAAGCTTGCAAAGTTCAGGATGGAACGTGAATTTTTACTCGCTTTTTATACATGTGCTCAACGTTGTTCAGCAAATTAAGACATTTTATGGACTTGATTGTACAGGCCGTCTGAAAGACGAACTTTCAGCCTTCCTTTCAATGCATTTGAAAGACAAACATTCAGAAAGAAAGAAAAGATCCCCTTTCTCCTTTCCTTTCATCCAAGTTGAAAGAGGAACTTTCAGGGATGCACAAAGTGTAAAGGCAATCTTTAACTGCTCCTTGCTCCCTTTGTGAATTGTTTTTCTTTCAGTTATGGTGAAAGGAAGTTTGAAAATTGATCTTACAGTTGGCCTTTCTTTCTGTGCTGGGTGTTTTCTATTATACAAGAAATGAATGTGCACTGAAACTAGTCCTCTCATCTCCACATTCACGTTGGTTGAAAGTGTAGGATTCCGCCACATTTTCCCTGTCAGCTGAAAGTCTTTGTTTTCGGCTGATCAGAAATGCTTAATTAAATCTTTACATTCGAGTCACCAGAAATACAAAGATCAACTTTCCGGCAATCTGAAAGTGCGTCCCCTAGTGGAAAATTAAACCCCGCACTTAACAACCCGGAGAGTTTGCCTTTTGAGGTGTGTGTACTATTAAGATTTAGTGCCCAATTTGTTGGGGAGTCATCAGCAAATCCTGATTTTTCCTGTAGTGCTCTGTAGTACTCTGTAGCCCTCCACAGTGGAGTGTACACTGTGCAGTGCTATGTAGTGCTATGCAGTGCTACAGAGTTAGGGACCTTCACTACAGGGCCATCAGGGTTTGCTGATGGACTGTTTGGCCCAATCCCCTTCTGCTACCTCTATTTTGTTGCTTCTGCTCTTCTGCTCCATTTCTACAGCCTTTCGCTGTTGTCTTTCCTATAAAATTCTCATGCCTTCTTCCATTCCAGATTTCACGGATGCAAAAGGCTGTGGAGCCGTCAAATTCAATTAGGCCGAGGTGACGAATGCATGCCATGGTTCTTATATTATCTGTTGTGATGCGGACTGCGGTTTCTTGACTGTCAGACGAATGTTATGTCTGTTGGTACAGTACTGCAGAAAAGGTATCGTCCTCTTGGGGGAAATTTGTGTAGCAATTGTCGGGCGGTTTTTATTCCTCCGAAGTACGATGGGTTAAGTTTACAAGGGATAGATCTTTAGATGGGTCGGCAGGATCTGTTATTTACAGGCTTTTCAGCACAGAGCACTGAGAAGCCTTGGTGTGCTGGGGGGTACGGAGTTCGCTCCTTTTCAGCCTTCCAGGGTCCAATAACTCGGTTGCGTATCCTATACAGGCTCCTTTCGAGGGAGGATGGGAGGAGTCGTGGATAGAGTCGTGTTTCTTCCTCTGGGTGTTTGCTCTGTGCAGTGGGTGGGATTTTCTGTGCTGTGGTTTTATTTCTCCGTTTGGATCTTCTTCTCCATTTAATGTGTGGGACCTCAGGGTCTGTTTCGAATCCCATAGCCTAAACTCCGCAATTCCCTTCCTTTGGGACCCCTTTCTTTATGTCTCCACTTGAACCTCGAGGCGAGATATTCACTGACGAGGTGACCGTGCCGGTTGGTAGATGGCTATGAGAACTGGATTTCTCCGAGTTGTCCCAAGTCAAAGACCATTTGCCTTCTGATACTACTCGGTCGGAACAGTTACACGCTAACAGAAATTCTGTTGCTGGCTGTTTAGATACCACTCCACTTTCAGTATGTGGCGTTTTATCGTTTTCAGGATCTCCTATACGACCTGGTCCTTTTTCTGGTCGGAGTTTTTTCATCCGAACCTTACCTTGAACCAAATGGAAGATGGATTCCGAATCTTTGCATTCAATGATTTTTTAAATGAGATCCCAGCCCGCAGATCCATTCATGTTGGATGACAACCATCCCTCCTGACAGTGTTTCTAGAACCTCACACTGTGCGTGCCGGTCAAAGCAACGCTGAGATACGATTATCAATCTTATCAGTAGTAAATGATCACCAGGATCGAAAGCTGCTTCGAATGAACTTCGATAACTCTAACATCCATCTTACTTTCCACAGTGCTCTTCTGGGTGGATTACTCTACATCTTGCAACATTGCCCCAAAAATCAACCTCTTCTAATCTGTGCTCTTCCGATTTCCTATTACGAACTTTGGTTAAAGACCGGGTTCGATATGAGGTAGGAATTTTGAACTCTTCATTTAAATTGTTACAGGCTGTGTTTGCAGCGCTGAAGGAGCATTCCGCAAAAATTCAATTCAAGAAAGTTGATTCAAACCCTGCCAGACTCATAATGACCTCAGCAACCCCGAATGAAGTTGAACTTGACACTCACATTGACATGATGTTCGCGTGTCCTGGAATTCTATTGTCTGGCAGCTCACAACGTCTTTTCACGAAAATCATCAACAATCTCATTCCTGTACCTCCTCGTAAGACAACATTGAGTAATCTAGAGCGGGTCCGCTATGCTATCGAAGACCACTCTAATTTCTCTCCCACGGAAGAAATGATCTCGAAATCTATCCGCTCAGCCACCTTGCAACGAGTGACTTGTGAAAATGTTTACACAACATATTCCGAGTTGGTGAATACTGGGACCATATTCCAAATTTCAAAATCTTCGGACGGTGCAACATCTGTAAAGTGCCGGAGACCCTTGAACATTGCGTTAGAGCGTGACACCCCCAAACAACGTCTGATTTGGGACCTGACTACTCGACTATGGTCTCGAAAATACACTGATTGGCCAAAATTAAGTTGGGGGTTGATTTTAGGGTGCAATCTTACTCAATTTAAGACAGCCAAAGGAGTTATTATGCCTGAGAAAGGCCGCTTATTTCCCATTTTAGTTTCGGTGGCCTGGCATGAAATTTGGCGCCTCCGAGTGGACCGAAGCTTAACACATCCCGGAAAAATCCATTCTCAGTTGGCACTTCATAATCAGTGGCTAAGGTCCATAAATGCATCTCTCAATAGAGACAGAATCCTGGCCGATAAGCTGAGGTTTGGATCGTTATCACTGAATAAACAGCTGGTTTTGAACACTTGGAGTGGTCTGCTGTTAAATGAAGAATCACTGCCGGACGATTGGATTCATACAAAGGGGGTTTTAGTGGAATTATTTATTACCTCGAACCACACGAAAAGGATGGATAATAGCAAGGAGCGTGCAATTTCAAGACTCACACTCCGCGGAGGGGGTGCAAGGCCGCGAAGCGGCCGAGCAGCCGCTTGTAATTAATCACATCTCCCCGATTTACTCAACTGCCCTCATCATTCTCCCGCGTTCCAATTACAGCACTACCGTAACCAGAATTTAGCGAAACAGATGAATCATCAATTAATCAATCATTACTCCATCATTTTATCGAACAAAATATAGTGCAGCCCAACAGCACTAACTCCTGAGGACAATCTGGTGACCCACCTTTTGCCGTAAATCTATGTATACAGCCATGTAATGATACTGTTAAAGGCATAGGCTAAATTTGAGGCCGGAGTCCCACACACGTTTTTATACTGCGTAATGGCATTTCCTCCTGGACAACTTCACCGGCAACATCTGGCTTGCAACCAGAATAAAGAGCGGACGACCTCGGAATGCTTCTGCTGCCTGGGTATCGTTGGGTTAGACCCAACACTCCCAAAAAAAAAAAAAAAAAAACCAGAGAAAACAAGATCAGCTGTGCTCATCAGCTGTCCGGGTCCCGCCCCGCCCACCCGTCGAATTTTACTGATCGACTCTGGTCTCGAGAACCTCTGTATCATGTCAAATCAACAACTAAATACACGGTAAGTTCAGGCCGAAATACTACTGCTTAACAGACGATACTGCAGCCATCAATGTCGCATTGCAGTGGGTGAAAATGAAAGTTTTGAGACGCGCTATAGCCTATTTCTGGGATCGGGAAAGAGTGAGCAAGAGAGTAAGCCGGTCCGGATCAAAGGGTTGTGGCAACTTATGAGATGCCCGATAACGCCGATGGGTACTCTTATAAGCCACAGGCATATCAGAATCCCACTCCCCGCCCGCTCCCGCAAAGGAGCTCCATCTTCTCATCATGAACTACATTCTCCTCTTATCAACATTCATTCTATTACTAGTCGCTTATCCTATCCTCCGCCGTAGAAGCACTATCCGACATATACTTGGGCCGCCATCGCCATCCTGGCTGTTCGGTACTTCCCCTTGTTCTATCATGCTCGAACCCTCATGATGGCGAGTTCACCAGGGAATATGCTACAACTGCTCCTCCCTCCCCAGCACGGCGACTATGAGTACGCGTGGATGAGAATGTATGGTTCGATCTATCGAGTGAAGGGCTGTCTCGGGGTCTGTTAAATATCCCCTTCCTGTGCTTATGATCTGCTTATGAATATGTCGACAGCGCGACCGCCTGATGGTGTCCGACCCGGTCGCCATCCAGTACCTCTTCAACAGTTCTCATTTTCAAACAGCTCCTCTCCTGTGGAACGTCAGAGAGGTGGTATTCGGGAGGGGAAATATGTCCTGCCTAAAGGGTACTCATCCACCTGTTCGCGACGTCATTTGCTCAATATGGGCGGGACGTGCATTTATAGGAGAGTCGCACAAACGAATCCGAGCGGTGTTCAACAGTTCATTCACCACCAGTTCCTTGTGCCACTATGAGCCGATTTTCAAACGGGTTGCTAGGGAGGTGCGATTCTCGATAGTCACATTCAAACAGCTCTGAATGTCGATCATTCAGATGAGTCAGCAGCTGGAAGCCTCCGACACTCGAATTATCGACATCTGTCCAGTTTTTGGACTCGCTACTTTTGATGCAATAAGCGATGGTGCGTGTTCTTCTCAGATACAAGAGGCCAGGGAATCGTGAACAGCTTTGAAGCGGTCCTGGGACGATCAGCGGAACAGTTTGGTGACAGGATTTTGAAGCAGAATCTACAAATCGTGTATGGGGTATTTCTTGTTGTTGAGTTCATGAGTTAATTTTCATTTCTTTCAGCGGGCTCGTCAACACCCAATCCCAGGCTGCAATTTTACTTGAGGCCTGTTTGATGCGTTTACCCACACAAATTTTGCGTAAAGTCATCAATTTTCCCAGGCCCGCAATAAGCACTGTCAAAAGGAGCAGGGACAACATCCTCAAACTAGGGAAAGCTCTCGTGCAAGAGAGGCAGGACGCATTGACTCAGGGTCTGGAGACAAATTCAGATGCACTGAGTAATCTCAGTAATTCCTTTCCAAGTGAGATTTTTTCCTTCCAGAGCTCAGCCATCCTGTTCCAGTTCACTCCAACAAAGCGATGAGCATCCTCACCAAAGAAGAGGTTACACAGCAGATTCCCATTCTTTGGATCGCAGGGCAGAATACCACAGTAATTTGTGCCGCCTCCTTATCTCACTGCAGACTAATCACACATACAGGCAAACACCCTCACTTTTACTCTCCTGGAACTCGCGAGACAGCCGTCCTTACAGCAAGAACTCCGCGCTGAGATACACGGTCACGTCACCATCAAGTTGCACGGCTACGATGACATGCCCCTTTTGAATGCTGTTATCAAGGTGCGTGCAATACTTAATCTCTGAGATTTGGCATTACTGGAAAGTGACGTATGTCGAAGGAGGCACTGAGGATGTATCCAGCTACACCCTTCACGGATTGTGTTGCAGCGCAGGATACGATTGTCCCTATCACAGGGGGTGTCAGGACATCCACAGGAGAGATATTGACCGAGATACCCGTGCGACAAGGGCAAACTGTGACAGTCGCCCTCGGATCCTACCAAAGGTGTGCTTAACAATGAAAACTTCACTGGAACTCATTGGTCTACCCCTCGATCCCCTAACAGAGTTGAAAGCCGATGGGGTAGGGACCCACACGAATTCAGGCCTTCTCGATGGCTGGATGGATCGGTCCAGAAGGGAGAAGCTCTCGGCCCATATGCCAATCTGTTGGTTATGCCTCTCATTATTTTCAGGTATATCGTAACCACTGTCTAGGCTGAGCTTCCTGGGAGGACCACATACCTGTCTCGGGTGAGCACCTGCCGTTCAATAACGAGTACTTCTCATTTCCACTTCAGGTGGCGTTTTGGGTGAGCGACTGAATGTCTCTCTCATCGTTCAAGTGATCATTGACCTCTCCATACTTTAATTAAACGCAGAATCATGGAGATGCAAATATTCCTCCACGAGCTAGTGGGCAAATTCACTTTTACTGTACCGGAGGGCCATTCTGTCAGTCCACATATGCGGGGCACGTTGGTGCCTATGACACCCGATGGAAGAAAATGCGCATATCTTCATGTCACCCGAATGACTTAGAACTCTTTGCTCTTGTGAATCGGGATAAGTGTGGAGCTTGTATATAAGGAGTATGTAAAATAAAAATATCAAGATGCGATCTTTTCCAAATATTTCACATCAGAGTAATCTTGACTTTTATTGACAATCACGGGGGACCTAAAAGTCTATAGTGTATTCGTTACTGTAAAGATAATTTACAGGAGACTTACACAGTCGAACGGAAAGTGAACGGGGTATTTGAGCTGCTGAACAGAAAATGAGAAGGAAAACTGCCAGAAACTTTTTAACACCCTGTGATAGACTCTCATGTGGGTCCCAAGTATTTCAAACGAACAATATTGGTCGAAGACCGATTGAAGACTGCATCAATTTTATGCCGAGACGGGCTAAACTCACTTTTCAAATGAAATAAATGGCAAAATGTATGATAATGGGTCCAGCTAGTCAGGAAAGGGTTAACTCAAAAATACTTTCACGCAGTCAGCATTGAATCTTTTGAAGCAGCGAGGCCGAAAAAGCGAAGCATTGCTGAACTGAAGAAGAGAGGAAGGTTCAGTGGTTTAAATATCATTTGGGAAAGGGGAAGAAGCTCGTCCCTTCAACATCGAGAAGACGGAAATAGTACCTATTGGGTCACTTGCCCACCGGAACCGAGTACGTGCATCACGGACGGTCAATGGCATTGACGGCACAAAAATTGAAGACCATATCAAAATAGCAAAGGAGGGCGAACCACGCTCGGGGCCTGGGTAGGAAATAAGGTTGACCACATAAGCACCTGGACAAAGACAATTGACAACATCGATGACGCCTTGGATAGGTGGGACAAGGAACACCCCACCATGGAAGGGCGCCGGCTTATAATTATGATGGTTGTCGGCGGAATGACCCAGTACCTTGCAAAAGTACAAGGCATGCCTCCTGACATAGAGAAGAAACTAGAACGCCGCATACAGGCATTCCTGTGGAACGATAAAAGCCTCATGGCGGTAAACCAGGAGACGGTTTCCGCACCTATTGATATGGGAGGCCGTAACCTCCTGGATATCATTGCCTGCAACGAAGCCATTTCTACAACATGCCTAAAATCGTACCTCGACCTCGGCCCCGCACGCCCACTGTGGGGATTTGCTGCAGATGAATGACTGGCGCTTAATATGCAGCCAAAGTGTCATGATTTGGCATTTTACAACCCTTTTCAAACTTTTCACAGCGGGTTTATTCCATATGCCAACGGGTTATTCCATAAACCCAACCCACATCCTACCAGATTATTTCACAACCCTTGCGGTCACAACAACACAAGGGCGGGTTACTTTAACAACGCCGATTGGGTTATTCAATAACCCGTGTTTCCAATCATTGGAACATATAGGGATAAAAACCCCTGGATCCACAAAACGTATAGGGACACGTCCCTGTGTCCTGATTGAAACTCCTACATGTTCAAACACACCCTGTGTGCTGACAGTTCGATCGATCGACTCCTAGGTAGATACAATATATAAACTCTGTAGAATCTCGTGTACTGTAGATTCTACCTTGTCTAATATCGAGTCTACCTTGGCTAGAAAACAACGCAGATAATTCTCAATGCTATCCTGTCTCCCTCTTTGCTTTATATTCTCGAGGTCCACTCGAGTCTGGTGTTTAGGCGGTTACCATACCGCCTTTGGGTCATTTAAGATCCCCCCTACCATCGACATAAGCCGACTGCCTCCTCCTGACGACGAGGTCATTCGATGTTATCTCCTAGTGGGGTATCACACTACTTTCTAACCGGATTATTTGACCATCGACCCAGCCGGGTTGTTCTCTGTCACCCAACATCTAGCCAACTCAGGGCTCGTCTTGACACGAAGTCAGAACTCGTCGTAGATAAAAATCTACACACCTGTATATTCCTCCAAGCTTGGGAGACGAAACGGACCCTCAAACCAAAGGACCTAGTAGACATGCTTAAGGTCACCCGAGTCAGGGGGGTACGAATGGATGGCCTAGCCTTCTCACGAGAGATAATGAGGGATGGTATCATGTAAAGTCAATGTCCAGCTGCGGGATATTCAACAAGGGCGATGAGGTCAAATGCCTGAAAAACAATCACAAGATTAGAATGGTTGGGGAGACTGAAATACTCGCCTGACGATCCGATACGGCTAGACACCACGGCCGATCTAACTGCGCATGCAATGCATGCAGAGACACAAGGGAGGAATGCCCGCAGTGCGCTAACCCGAACAAATGCTATATCAAAGCACGGCAGCTACTGAACTCGCTGGAACCCAAATGGAACCCGCTTCACCCTCAGCCCGAAGACTATGAGGACATGCCTCCTCCACCCATCGATCTCAAGGAGAACGAGACACTCTTTGACCCCAAAGTCACCATCAAAGGAAATCTGGGAGATACACTGTGTTCAGACCCCCCTGTATGCACAGCTCTGCCAGGTCCCAATAGGCAGATGCGTAGGGAGACCAGTGTGCCAACCCCTGCCCATCTGTCTGCCCATTGTGGAAGGGTAGGATGGACCACTCGTCGTCCTCCCCCTATTTTGTATTCCGTACGTACTTTACGGTATGCCGGTCTTCGGACCGTACATTTGTTTTGTATGTACATACGTACAAATATCACCCTTTTACTCCCGAACCACCACCATCGCCGTGGCCAGTGAAGAGAGCGCTCCACCGCGAGCACGCCACCAGTGAACCCAATACACCCAAGCCCCACATTCTTCCCCTTATTGCGCCTTTCTGAGCTACACCCTTACCTCACGCCCACACGGCACATTCCCCTATTCTCACTTGATTTCCATTCCACGCCTCCACGAGATTCCTGGGACCTCTCATCTATTTTTCATTTCATCCTTGCACCCCATATTCCGGACTTCCGACCCACATTGCTGTCTACCAGCGCAGAACTCAGTTCTTCCACACCATCCCTGCTGTGATTAGTCTACGTATTCTGACCAGAATAGGCACACATAGATTGACGTAGGCCGATGAGCCTAGCTAGGCCTAGTTAGCCAAATTCAAAATCCGACATGGTTTGTACCCATCCAGCCATTCCAACCGACACCAACCTAGACCCAGGTTGGCCAAGATAGGCACACCACCGTCGGCGAAGATCTACCAAGGTGGGCAGACTTTGCCTTGGTAGGGATGCTAGACCAATGTTGGCCAATGCCCATTAACGTAGACCAACGTCGGCTTGAGTGGGCAACCCATAGGCGGAGATCGGCGAGGGTGGGCACATCTGTGCCTATGAGGGGGTCTGAATGCAGTGATACCTTTCGCATATTCACGGAAGGCCGCAAGGGAGATAAAACTGCGCCCGACACTCGGATGGAACCAGAACTGGACGAGGAAGACATTGTTGTATACACAGACGGCTCTGCAAAAAACAACGGCAGGGTAGATGCACGCGCAGGATCCAGTGCATTCTATGGACCAGAGGACAATAGGAATCTTGCTATACGGGTCCCGGAAGAATTGAAACAATCCAATAATGTTGCGGAGATACTAGCCGTGAAAGAGACGGTTGAGTCGAACCCCCGATATTGCACTTAGAATCAAAAGCGACTCCAAGCTAGTCATCGATGGCTTGACCAAGAACCTCAGAAAATGGGAAGATGAAGGGTTCGAGAACACGGAGAACGGTCACCTGATCAAAATCACGGCGGCGCGCCTTCGCGAACGCAAAGCACCCACAACTCCTGAGTAGGTAAAGGGCCATGCTGGGATTGAAGGCAATGAAATGGCTGACCTCCTGGCAGATGAAGGCAGGAAGAAGGATACCCAGCCTGTTGTGGATCTACACATCCCCCTGGTTCCGGACATTAAACTCAAGAGAATGACTCAATCATCTGCATACAAAACGATCCGGACACAGAAAATGGACACAGCCAAATATCAGGAAGCACTGGATCAACGCACCACGACCAGGAATATAATCTATGCGCAGGATGCTGCCACAGGGGGAGGCGATAATGTCCCAACAGCAGCACAGATATGGAGATCGGTCCGACACAAGGACATATCAAGGAGCATCCGCTTCTTCCTCTGGATGGTCATACATGAGGGCTGTGCCCTTGGAGATCACTGGAGACACTTCCCCGATTTTGAAGATAGAGGGACGTGCAACAAATGCGGGATCCCCGAGAGTATGGAACACATCCTTACTCAATGCGACGAAAATGGACAGGAGGCAATCTGGGAGCTTGTAAGCGAGCTCTGGAAACTCAAAACCGGCACTGAAATGCCGCCCCCACTCATGGGCGAAATTATGGCATGTGGTCTCATTAAAAAAGGAAATCTCTCTGGCAAGACTGACGCGAGCACGACGCGTCTGTACAGAATTGTCATCACGGAATCTGCCCACCTCATCTGGCGCCGACGAAATGAACGAGTCCTCAATGGCAAAGACCCCTCAACAATTACCGAGATTCGCAACTGCTGGTTGCACGCGTTGAATATGAGGATTGGAATTGATTGCCTATCTATCAACAAAGCTAAGTACAGCGCTAAAGCACTCAAAAAATCACTGGTGCTGAAAACATGGGCTGGCATCCTCCAGGATGAAGACAGGCTCCCGGCCGATTGGACCAGGGAGACCAGGGTTATAGTGGGTATTGTTTAGTGGGTAATGATGGGTTGGCCCGGTGCCAACCTTGAACCTGTTGGCCAGAGTCCCACACAGGCGCTGCATCCAACGGCATATCGTGCATAAACACATTCCCTGGGTGGACTGTCGAGCGGGACTGCGTGGTAAATTAGAGACGACTTGGTCGTATTTCCGGGTGATCCGTCGTCACTGTGAGGGAAGAGTACTATAGTACTACTCTTAATGCCATCTTGTTCCACATAAGAAGCTCGTCCCTCGTAGACTGATGCCTCAACTATTGCTCGTACCTCAAAGGTTAAACGCAGAAGCCACATTTATGACATTAGTTCCTTGAAAAAAAAATGACGTGCCTGGGTATGGAAGTAGGAATATCCTTTGATCCCTTGGCAAACGTTGGTCGATTGAACCACGAGTCAGGTAGTCTACTTGGAATAGAGAAAGCCAGTCCCCACGGGTCATTATGACCTCAACGGGGGGGATGACCTGAGAACTTTACAGCCTGTTCAGCAATAGAAGGCTGAATTCAAGTCAAGCGGAGTGGATATCGCTGACAACAGTACTGACAGTGACGTCGTGAATAATTCTGAATGGCGGGAGCCGAAGGCTGCCGCCCAACAGGGAACTGATAAAAATGTGCCTCGAGTCGAAATCCGATATCTGTGCGCAGGGAATTCCAGGCTGTTGCGCATCGGAATTGATCTCTTCCGGTAAAAAATGGCATCCAAACATGTACATGTCTCTCCCCTTGGCCAGTTTTTAGGCCCCCTTGGAACATGAGTTGAAACTGATGGCTTTTCCGTCCTATTTCTATATAACAAAAAGCCTTCCCTTTTCTGGGAGGATCACACCTTTGGCAGATTCTTAATATAGCCTACAAACCAAACCACGGTTCAATGTTGGCCATTCACCTTATTTGTTTGACCAAAGTTGTTGTGTTAGGTTCCAAATTATTTTTGGCCCGGTGCATCACATTCTAAAACCATATGTTCTAATTTTTCGGGGACATGGCAGACATGGGATCTCCCCTCTGATCTCCAATGTATCAATGTGGGACCAGAAATAAAAGTGTTATGTATTCAATTCCAGAAGAATTCTCGTGTCAGGCGCTGGAGGTTTGCAGATTGTATGTGTATACTAAATTTCGTGGACTGAGTATCAGATTCTATCTAGATTTTTAAAGCTACATTTACGGTGAGGTTTCGGGCGCAGCATCCATAGAACATTGGTGAAAGATCTTTGGGAGCCTTGTGATAACAGTACTCCTGTGCACTCAAACATAAGGTCAATTTCAGAGTCAATTTGAACAGCACGGATGTGTTCACTTTACATATGTTGCATGATTGTTAGAGACTTTCTTGAGCTGAATGCGGAAAGATAGATCGCAAATTAAGTTTTAACGAGGACAAGTAGATTGTCTCAGCCCATCGAGTTTGGGGTGTATTTGGGTTGAGATCAGAGAAGTCAACCAGCCGCCGTCCCGAGTAATTTGAGACAAGGGAGTGTGGACGAAGTATATTAAAGCTAGTTTGACTGTGTGCACAAAAGCAGTGCCATCGAAACTAAGCACAAGAAATGAACCAGTACCGTGGAGTTGCGGGTTGGAAAAAAATACGCATCTGCGACCACTCCATAAATTAACGGTACTTCGCTGTGTGCCCACGCTACATCCGAGAGAAAGATACGCGAATTGTGTTGCTCGCTGAACGAAATGAGGTAGAATGTGAAGTCGAGGTAACTGATAAGCTCTTGCGGATGCGCCCACCGCTGTTGGAGGAATAAATTGACACGGCATTCCGTTCAAATGGGCGTTCCGGAGGGCATTTGGGGCTTTTACGGAAGGCGACGTGCGATTTGCGCAAGGCGGAGTCATTCTGCAACAGCGTTTTGAATTTTTTGCACCCAAATAAGCGTACCAAAAATACCCTGCTCCATGAAAATGAGACCCAAATGCACTTGCTGTCCAAATTTCTGAGAGTGAATCTGAGTGATGTTTCGTCTGGTTTGGCGCGCCGACGTATGCAAGTGCGCGGTGCTCTTCCGCTTCGGTAAAGAAAGCCAAGGGCGGTGAGGAATGACATCTAGGATTAATAGCATACAGGTCGAACAATCCAGCAAAGGGCGCGATCAGCATGAGCAGGACGCAGAGAGCTGGCAGTGGCAGGCACTAGATCATTGATCCGGACTGCCAATCGACACCGCCACATCGCCTTCCTTCCTCGCGTTAGTTATTCCGTTGATCGTGGATGCGCGTTACAAGACATTCCAGACCAGCACCCGAAATCGACTTGTCACCTTCTGGTATTGATTCTGAAAAAGCGCGGCGCCGAATACGGTTCTGGACCTCTGCAGTGGCTAGTGTAGAATGCAGCTGAATGAGGTGGAGCTAGTCCATGTAGGTCTGCTTTACAGATTGAGATATATTCTTTCATTTCACTCATTTCCCTTTCTTCAATGTTGTCTAGATATCGAATTTCCCCGACGATATGTCGCTGCATCTGCGTCAAGATACTTACAGCAACTCTTACTCCCGTCTATTCAATCCGGTGCGCGCAAGAATGGGAGTGTGCAGCGCGGGGATCATGTTTAGTGCGGAGGACAGAAGAAGAAGATGTAGTTCGTGCCCCGCCCCCTGGGAGCATTGTGCGTCTCTGCTTCCCGGACTCGACTGGGCTCGTTGAGGCGCTTACTCACCGTGGCGAGTCCGCTAGTACACACAACCATGCCGATGGCAAGGAAAATCGAATGAGCGGCGGTCCCTAGCCGTGCGTCGTCGATCGCCCACACCTCCTGTCCCGCCGGAATGCGCGCCGCTCTATACCTCCCTCTTCAAGACCATGTGTGGCCTCGCCCCGAGTGCGCCTGCCCCCTCGCGCCCGTCCCCGTACAAACTCTTGCCAATCGTCGGGATGGCATGCTCCGTGCGCTTGGAGCGTCCAGCCAACGAAAGGACGGTCAATGTTCGCAGAAGCTGAGCGCGGGGCGCTTGTCTGGCTAACTCAACGCCCATGGTGAGTGGTGTTCTCCCATACCTCCTTTCATCTCATTCATTCGGCCCCGTTATTTAGTTCACTCGACCTCTTCTCCGCGTCAAGATCTTCGTTAACGCGGAATGCGCAATACGCGTCATACTAGCGAGGTACGTGCCCTCCCTCCTGACGTATAGATACATCGTTTAGCTCATTCTGGATTGCTGGCTTTCCTTACCAGGCCCTGCGCGCACCTACCCTCTTCTCTTGCTAGATTTCGCACCTCTCCCTTCGCCAGTTCTGGACATACATGCGGACGGAACCTGCGCGGTGCACTCTACCCGTGTTCCTTACTTCCCGAGGACATAGACTCCGCCCTACGTGGAATCGTGGAACGGTCGCGCACATCCTCCCTCCTCTTTCATGGGGAGCGCGCCGCGCACCATTGCCGGGAGATGTAATCTATTCCTCCTTCTCTCAATTGCCCAGGAGCACCACCCCACGATATCTACGATATTGTACGCCTCCGCTCTCGAGAGTCGACCTTGCCCGCGGACTACCCCTATCCGGCATCGGCGCGGCTCTGAGTCGAGGCTCGAGAGCCGGTCCCTGTTAGCATGCTCTGCACGGGGGATCTGGGTCCTGCAGCACCGCATGGAGATGCACGTCCTTCGCATTCCAAAGCAAGACCACGTTGTAGAACACGATCATCTCCCCACCTCGCCCCCACCCCCCGCTACGCGTGCTGATGCCGCTGACGTCGTCGCTCTTCCATCCTCCAAGATCAACGCTGCTACCGCAGGCGAGGATCCAGGTGCGGATGCAGGAGCTCGGGTTTGCGCAAGGGTGACGGGAACGTGTGCGGGATGTCGGGAGCTCGCACCTCCCGCTCCTAATTTGGTAATCTGGGATGCGATACGCGCAGGGGCAGCCGGACGAGTGCATATGCACGGCGCGGTGCTGCACGAGGCCGCGGTGGGTTTCTGTCAGCGGGAGGGGGAGGGGAGACCGGCTCCGTACCAACCCGCCTCTTCAATCCTGTCGTGCCGTTGAGGTCAGCGGGGGAGGGAGGAGGGGAACTACGCTGTGGAGGCGCGGGCCCTCCTCGTGGCGTCGTGGCGTCGTGGTGTCGTGGTGTCGAGGTTGGCGGGGCAAGCGTGCTGGGGACGAAGGGGAAGGGGACGAGTGCGGCGCCAGCGGTGCGCGTTGTACCACATTGGGGTGGAGTTACGGGCGCGTGCAAGAAGGCGGCGAGAGAGGACTACGCGCAGGTGGACAACATCGGAAGGTGCATTGACCTCAATCGGTATGACGATATGCTCATGGGCTTTGGACTTTCAAAGGCTATGGCACGGTGCGCGTGGGGCGGACGGGCGACTGGCGGAAATTTATCATGTGTGCGCTGGGTGGGCACGGGTATGGAACGCGCCATATCACCGTCGTTTTCTTGCACCTGCACGCACGGCGCTGGCCCCATGCGCAAACGCAAACCCATTCGAGCTCGCTTGGACACGCGTCGACTTCCCGCATTGTTGGCGAGTCCTCTAATACACACAAGCATACGATGGCGAGGGAGATCGAATGGACAACGCTTCCACGCGATCGTATACTCGTGCACTCGTGCACCTGCGCGTCGTCCATCGCGTGCGCTTCCCGTCCATCCCGCGCGTGGCGCACGCCGCTCTCCGCGACACCAAGGAAGGCCTCGCTCCCAAGTGCACCTTCTCGCCCCCGTCCCCGTGCAAACTCTTGCCAATCATCGGGGTCGCGTGCTCCGCTCGCTTGGAGCACTGGCCAACGAATGGACTGCAGAAGCAGAGCGCGGGACGCTTCTCTCGCTATCTCAACACCCCAGGTACGCGGTGTTTCCCCATGGTACCTCCTTTCATCTCACTCATTCGTCCCTGTTATTTAGTTCACTCGGCCTCTTCTCCGCGTCAAGATATCGTTAACGCGGAATGCGCAATGCCCGTCATACTAGCGAGGTACGTGCCTTCTCTCCGCTCCGTCCTTCCCTCCTAAGGTCACGGTGTAGATACGCGGCTTAGCTCATCCTGGATTGCCTGCTTCCCTTACCAGGCCCTGCGCGCACCTCTTGCCGGTTATCGCGTCTCCCTCCAACATACCTATCCGCAGATCCCGCGCTGCGCACCACCCCACGCTCGTTCTTGCTCAGGGACGTGGAACTTCTCCACCCACGGTGAAACGGGCACGCACATCCTCCCTCATCCTTCGTCAGGAGCACAGGGAGACGTAATCCGTGCCCTTCTCTCACCCGCCTATGAGTACCGTCGCCCCGCGACATCCACTGTATTGCACACCTCCGCGCTCCGGCTCGCCACCCCCATCCGGCATCGTCGCGCCTCGAGGCTCGAGAGCCGGCCCCCGTTCGCGCTCGCGTGCTCTGCGCTGGAGTCTGGGTCCTGCAGCGCCGCAAGGAGACGCACGTCCTTCGCATTCCAAACCCAGACCGCGTTATAGCAC
>JARJLF010002491.1:0-36679 GCA_029378395.1 Mycena leptocephala
CTGCGGCAGGGGAATAGTGACTAGAGATGATCTAAAACAGCCTCTTGGGACCGATTGACTTGCACGCAGTGCTCATTTCTTCTGCTACTCGTACCGTGGAGGTTGAACCGGCGCAAAACCGGTGCCGCCTGAGTCACAACCGTCAGACCAGCTCATGATAACACATTGTCTGCGGTCGAGAAGCAGACAATAATTGTCTTGGAACTCGTATGAGAGTGCGTGGTCTGTTCAAAAAAAAAGAAAAAAATGTTGAATTCCCGTGCGCGCAGTATTGAAACACCCTCGACTGGCACCTGTCAGTGTCTGACCTGTCTGTATGCCACAATTCATTCGTCTGACCTGTCTGTATGACATATTCATTGTTCGGCCACAACGGAAACCTTGCGAATACACGACAAAGGGACAGGAATCTCCCGACCGCAAGCGGAAATAAACCGTGTGGAAATTTGCGAGGCTGGTCGAAGGCTGGTGCTGGGCGAGGGTTCAACTTGTTGCTCCGATCCTTTCGGACAATACCAAACAGTCCGAAAGCACGGTAACCTAGATCATAATGCAACACCAACGCATGTAGAATCGCATTCACTTAATTTCGCTTTCCCCGAGGGCCAATACTTAGTTGACGAAGCCAACTTGGTTTTTGGTTCTGTAACAATGCGGGATTGATATCGTTGCCCATCGTTGAATTTGGCTAAAGGACGACAGCGGGCGCGATGCGTACCATCAACGGTGCATTGACCTCCTCTTGCAACCCGCATAAA
Source organism: Mycena leptocephala (assembly GCA_029378395.1). Classification (NCBI taxonomy): domain Eukaryota; kingdom Fungi; phylum Basidiomycota; class Agaricomycetes; order Agaricales; family Mycenaceae; genus Mycena; species Mycena leptocephala. The sequence goes on from JARJLF010002491.1 coordinate 759, forward strand.
AAAAGAGTTGGGTCCGGGAGATCCTAGTCACGCATGTCGCAAGCTGTTCATTCATCGCTTGCCACGATTCAAGATGTGACTGCTAAGGGCAATTGTATTGATACACTTCGTTCCGTAATGCCTGCGCGGGCTCCGGAGGCAAAATGGACCGGGGTGACGATACCGTAAATGTCAAGTCTGTCAACGAAATCCCCAAGGTCTTGGCCAAGGTATAAATTATGAAGATGGGAGTCATGAGACGACACTCGCGCTCGGCCACCCACCTCACCAGTCAACATGCACGCCAAATTTTCCTCCCTTACTGTCCTCCTCTCTGTTCTTTTCGCCTCTCAAGCAGTCGGCGCTGTTCCCAAGGCCATTGACTGTTCCAAGGTCTTCTGTCCTGCCACACACTGGTACGCTCAGCATAAACTCTTCTTGTCGCCGAATACATATTAATCGCCATTTCGTCGTGGATATCTAGTCCCCTCGGCAAGACTGCGGAAGTTCTGCCGGGCGCTTGCTGCGCGACGTGCGTCAAGTGCAGCGGTATTTGTCCACAGTTTATCCGAGTCTGGTTGTTTTCATTCTCCCGGCAATATGTGAGGCGCTGACACAGTTAATAGCCCTTCGGGTACCGTGTTTGGGACGCTGCCCGGGGAATGTTGCCCCACAAGCTGCATCCCAGTGTCAACGTACTGAATCCGCTTGCTGGTTCACGGATAATTCGTGCCCTTGCGCACTCTAGTCTAGCTTGTAATTGACCTTGTCAAAGTTTGTTTGCCGTTCGTCGCCTACCTTCCGGAATCCGAATCCCACCGTGGTCTTGCTAATTCCCTGTGTGACTCGGGTTTGGTTCCGCGTCATGATGTAAGAATGATACAAGGGCTCCCTGAGAACGCTACCATTCCCGGAGAACTTTAAATCAGTCATTTCAAGTTCCTCAGAAAAGGTGTCCAGCAACGAAACGTGATCTGAAACCCAGAGGTCAGGAGAAAAAAAAACAGGTACTCCAATGGCACATGTCCTGGCATGGATTTTGAATTTGGAGTCCGAGTCGAACCCTTGCCTGAGCGCAGGTACAGTTCAGCTATTTTACGAATGATTAGTGCATGGCAGCCGATAGACCCTGGTTTCCTGAATCAGTCGGAGCATCAGCCTTACTCGTCATGACACAAAGTAACCGGAAATCGGGTTATTACACCATATTGTGTGCACCAAAATCAATAAACTGCTATCACTAGATGCCCACCGATATTACGAGTCTACAACATAACTTACTTGACATGACTCGGATCGTTGGTGCAGTTAAGAAGCGTGAAAGGATCAGTTGTGCCATCTGCAATTACGAGATCTGATCATCCTCCCAAAAAGATGGTCAGCAAAAGCTCAGAACGGTGGATTGACCCCCAACAAATGCTGGGATGGATAAATTAACATTTTCTGTGGCTTATGCAGGGCTAACCTAGTGGTCTGTGCATTGGAGTGATTGCAATAATCACAAACCGTGTGAAAGTGCATTTTTTTGATCACTAAGAATTTAGCCTGGGAGGGGGCAGGATAGTGGCTCAGAAATGCATCGGAGATGGAATATAAGATGCCCTGTCATTTTCAAATGAAGAAATAGAGTACTCTACACACTGTGACCGTAAACCACGCATTTCCGGCTACTTTGTGTGATGACAAGTAGTAGTCCCGGAGAACTTTGCTCCCCAACATGATGTAGAATCACAGAAAGACCCAGTGTGGAGGCAGGAACTTGGGCGTTGATGTTGACCGTAAGAATCAATCCGTGATGGATCAACTACAATGTTCCGTCATGTACCGACCGTTTACTCTAATTATCTTTGACGTTCGGAAAGGTTTTCATCCAGAATACACATACACCATTTGCGTATTCGCTAGAACGACGAAACTCAGAGGCTCCCTTGCATCGGGAAGAGAGGGCGAAATGGAGCTGAAAAAGGCGTGAGTTGCGATACTGATTCCGAAAACGAGGAGGGCTGCTGCTTGGCGTGGGTCAAGTCATGAAACTTTGGTCTTCAGGATATTCTGCAACTCCTTCCAGCAGCGACAGCGCTTGACCTCCATGATATAAAAGCCGAAGACGTTGGGTGTTGGACAGTAGCTTGAGTGATTCCGAATGAGAATTTGCTCGAGTTAAATCGGAGTGGGTCCGATAGGTCGAAGTCAGCACCAAATTCAAATCGCCGCCTCTTCGCGCACTGTAATAAACACACCATTTTCATGCGCGGAGGATCTGCAAGAAGCGAATAATAAAGTACCATGTAGCGAGCTGCCTACTTACGGCTGAATTTAGTTTACGTGGAAATAGCCCACCATGACGCGTCATTCCATGGCTCGGTGCGGTGCGGCATTCATTCGTGGACCCGTGCCAGCAAAAAGAAGTTTGGGAGCGCTCCTGGCGCGAGTGATTTGTCGTATTTGAGGAGATCACGAGATAGATTGCTCTTGGGTTGCGCAGTCCTGTAAGCTGAACTCGAGCAAGTATACGCAGCCATTACTTATTAACGGTCTCGTCACCCAGATTTAAGATAGCCCAGCCGCCAAGTATACCGACATCGATCCGGGATGGATAAATCCCAAGCGTAGAGACCTTATCGAGAATGGATGGTCAACGCGAGGGATCTCGCCAACGTCGCGCCAACTCCCTCCTAAGACGCAAACCATCCGGCGTGCAAATCGTTCGCAAAGCGGATTCAGGTCTATTCAGCACGAAAAAAAAAGAGGATGGATTGATACAGGATGATACACGGGCGGAATATTGTAGGTCGGATATATCGTAACAAAAAAGACAGAGCCCGAAAAAGGAAATCGAGGACGTAGCACCGCCACCGAATCCACCTCCCGACCTGCAGCGCAAGTGGACAGAACGACCCACGCCACAGATAAGCGGGGACGGGAAGGGAGGTGAGAGAACGGAAGAAGAGTCCGCCTCCGGAGAGGAACAGGTGGGAAGATGTTCAGGTGGTGGACGCGGAGGGGTGAGTGAAATCGGGTCACGGTCGAGCCTATATTGGAAGCCGATCGGCGTACAAGGGGCCTGGAGGCGAGAAGGCAGGCGGGCGGGCGGGAGACGTGAAATTATGGGTGAACGATCACGCGCCGCAAGAACAAGTCGTGAGTGCGGAGACTTGGGCGGAAGCGCTTGGAGAAGAGAACGGGCGGTGCGCTGGAATGAGTGTATTGTGGCTCCTGTGCCGCGGGCGACGCATCATACCCGCGCGCCACCATTCCTCCCTGCGTATCCATGTCCACGGTGCCCGCTGCATGGGGACCGCACGGCTCTCCAGATTTGTGACCGCCTGCGGACCCTGGCCTCGAAATCCCGGTAGGCATCGACCGCACTGCCAGCGAGCCAATCCAATCGGCGCGCCCTCCCTCGACGCTCGATTCGCGATGTACCCCACTTCCCGGAAGCCCGCACGCGCGATGAGCGATGCACGAGGCAGCGATACCTTCTGTCCTCCGTCCTCCTTCTCCATCTTTCTTTCTATCCCACTCACGACTCCGCGCGACAGGCGCTGCAAGCGGCAGGCAGCGCACACGCACGAGGGGCACCGCCTCCGCCATCGGCATTCGGCCCAGCCGCGTCTCCAGTTCTGCCCGCTCAGACAACGCAAATGATGCGGATGCGCACCACGCAGGCGCAGGTAGAGCGCACATAGGGACACGCAAGTACACCTCGCGCGCGCCTCCACTTCCCCTCAAGCGCGCGTCTTCCTGTCTAGCCCGCGCACGACGAGCGTCAGGCGCGCGTCGAGGAGTTTGCGCCATGGAATGAATGCGTTCGCTCGCATTCGCGTTCGCGGTGGGCTAGGAGGATTGAGGCGGGGGTGGGTGCGGGGATTGAGGTAGGGGAGGGGAGGGGGAAGGGCGAGTCGCCAGCGTATTCTGGGTCCGATATCCACCAAACCCGTGGTCGAATTCACTTTCGGGTGGTGGCGCGGGATTGGTGGACGGCGAAAGCTGCGGCGGGAGCATGGCGTGCGAGGGACGGGCGAGCAGTCTAAAGCGGTACATGGCGGGGATGAACGCGTGACGTACAAGAGTCGCTACCGCTGCCGGGAGTGCGGGTCCGAGGCGGTACAAGTCTGGAGGGGGACCGCGCGCCAAACTCTGGGTCGTATTGCGCAAAGTTGGCGCCCAAGCAGACAGTGCGCTGAAGAGGACATGCCCGGGATCTGATAGCGGAGCTAGCTGGTCCGCAGGACGCGGAGGGAGGTACCGGGGCGGGCAGGAAGGCTAGGCAAGATCGTCGTCAATTGAGAAGTGTGATTGGGCATGTTAGGTCCTGACGCCTTTGCCTTCTGAGCATAGCATTCTTCCTTTCTTGTCTCGCGCACACACTAAGACGCTCAAACGAGGCCCAAAATGTCTCAAGAACGTCAACACCATCTATTAAATGCCATGCCATGTTTTTTCCGCTTGAAAGGAGCTCAAATTCAACTTGAACAGCCAGAACTGCCGGTAAAACAGTCCATTTTGCAACGCCCACAGCAAGACACAGAGTTAGTAAAAAATTTAGAAAAATGGAGGAATCCATCCCAGGACGACAAAAAGTCGATTTAGCCAGCAGCTTGGGTATAAGGGTGGCGGGAAGGACATGAAAAGGGCAATGTCACGACGGGGGGTAAAGCCCTCTGATAGCCCCAGACGTTCAAAGGATAAACTTTCGGGCCAGAGTCCCACATGGTTTAAAATATATGTGCGTAACGGCATTTCCTCCTGGACAAATTTCACTGGCACCGACTGGCTAATACCCAGCAACCCAGCGGATGAGCTTCGAATGCTTCTGCAGACCAAGTCTCATTATCCCAAACACTCCAAAAAAAAAAAAAAAAAACTTTCACCTATCCTTTTTCGCCGAACTGTCAATGTCATGGTGGCAGATCATGCGGTCCGCTAGGGAGTGCACCAGAACGTCTGAGTTACCGAGACAACTCTCCCTCCATCTTCTCCCCCGTCTTCCTCCCTCGTCGGCCCATTGTACACTTCTACCGCCACCTGCGCTGCTCGTGTTTGGCGGTGTTCGCCTACCTACTCCACACCCAACAGCCCCGCATCACTCCCCGTTACAGCTCCTCACAGCGTCCCTCGCCTCAAGCCTAACATCGACTTGCTCAAGCCCAGTCTCTGCCTCCTCAAGCCCTTTTTCCTGCTGCTGCTTCTCCCTGCTCAAGTCCTCAAAGTACTTCAAGGCCATGTTCGTCAAGTCGTGTTCCTCAAGCTCGCGTTCGGCCTATCAAGCCCTTTCAAGTTCTTGGGATCCTTCAAAACTCCGATCTGCAGTAATATTCATGTCAAGCTTACTCAAAGTTGACGCATACACCTGGGAGAGTCAATACAAGCCCGCGTTTTTTAGTCGGCCCAATTGCCGTGCTGACCTTGGATGTCCTTTCGGTAGTTTGGTCAACTGCTCACCTGTGTTTCAGCTCAATTTGCGTCCGCAGGTACTCTGGTCTTGCTGAACCACCTCACAGACTACGCCGGCGGTGCGTCTGCCGATGCATCTTAACTTACTTTGGTGGCGGTACTTAGATCCCGAAATATACATATTTTTGCATTGTTCTTTATGTGCTTTGAACGGATCAGCTGAGATCTTCGAGTGGATTCTCTAGAAAGACATGTCGCATCTTTGCAGTCTTTGCAAAGACGTCTGTCTTAGGGGAGACAAGGGGACCTACTTAGCTAAAGACATCCGTCTTTGGAAAAATTCCGTCTTTTGCGTCTCTGACGTCTCTCCAAAGACGCCAAAGATGCAAAAGACAAAGCTGTTGTTTTACTGATGTTGAACCTAATTAAACTCTCGCCTCGAGGATCCTTGGAGGATCTGGGTATTAACAAGATCGGTCATTCAGGTTAGTCGAACAACTCTTGTGGTGCGACTCACAGGCCCGCGAACACTATTGAACATTTTCGAGCCGGCGGCAAAATGAACATGCGGTGCTGCCACACGATCCCAACTTCAGCATTCGCACCTGCTTTTTACAAAAGAATTTGTTCCGTCCGACGTGTCTATGTAAATTTTTCTCGTCTCCAATAAGGATGGTAGATATAACTCGGCGGTGCATCTAGGCGCCTGCGCTCTGCCGTCAGCTCCTCGCGTAGGCGCTGCAACTCCTCCAAGAGAGGGTCTGTGGCCGTCGCTGCCGGAGGGCTGGGTGCACGCTATCTTCTGTAGTGGGGCGGGGGCGCATCATCCCGATGAGCGCCGGCGACGAACTCCAGGACGATGATACTTATAGGGTATGGGTTGGCTGAGGTATGATCATCAGCACCGCGGCGGTGCCGCTTGTAGTAGAAGGCGAGGACGGCAAAACCCCTAACAACACCATTCCACCGATGACGCCGCCGGCGATGCCGCCAAGTATCATAGTTGAAAAATCCATACAGTGAAGTATACTCCAACAATTCGAAGGTGGTGTCAGGGCCCATTAAATATCCAATGAATCTCTCAATCAGTTCTATTATACTGGTATGATTATTATTCGCCCTCCAGTCGACTACGCCTGCTTTTTGTTTGCGCCTGCGAAACACGGACAGCATCATTTTTACTTGAGACTCATTAGGATACCGAAATACTCACGAATCTCGAAGTCTTTAGCTGTAGTTCATTAGCTCTCCACTACCGCTGCGGTGACCTGACGATAAGGGTCAAAGCGATGGACCATCCAGGTCATCGCAAAATTGTTCGCCTCCAGCACATTCCGGAACCTCAATGACAGATGGTCATCATCTTGGTGAAACCAATAGTGGTTCAACCAAAACATCCTTGCGGACAACCTGCGAAGGCTTTTGAAGAGCGTACTGAACTTTTCTTCTGGATTGTGAACCACCTGGAAGGGCCCGAGACGAACTGTTCCATAGTGTTCTTCTAAGCGGATCGTTGCTGCCCTTTCCCTTCGCAGAAGCGCGAAGCAAAGGTACAGATAGTTGAGTGTTGAGAAATTCAAACGGTTGTGTCCGTTGATGATTGTTGGGCATTGTGGCTGGATGTGCTCCCCGCGGTGTAGGCGATGAATCCACACCCAGAAACGGGCTACAATATTTGTGGTCTGCCATAGTGGGAATAAGGATCGAATTTAACCGTACATTATAGTGCAGAGTGGACTCAACGCTTCAAGGAATGCCAAATCAAGGCTTCCTTCATGAATTTCTGATTGAGCAGCCGACGGGTTTCGGTGGGATTGGTCTTCAAATATTTTTGAGGACCTCCAAAGCATTTCAACCTGGATCTCATTCGTGTCCCGTAAATCTGCCACGATAAACATTCGAGAACCCGCCATGAATCACGGCATGTTCACTCTGTAGAACCACGCCGTTGACAACCAGATCGTTGGGAAGTTCTTCTAGATATGCAGCCAGCCATGTGAGGAAACGTCGGGCACGAAGAATAAAGCCTTTGGGGTCTCTTAAATCAGCATTATCGGGCACCCCATATTCCAGCATCTGACGGGTGATAAGTACGTAGAGCATGGTATTGTTATCTACCCACATGATTCGTCAAATTCATGACCGCACGGGCATGGTCTTTAGGTAGGGATGGAACATCCTTTTTGTAAGAGTCAAGCTCGAAAAGGCGCTGGAGCGTTTCAGCAATTTTGGTGTTGTCCTCGCCTAGGCTACTGTTGATTTGAGAGCGGCTTATGACCTGGATCCTGGACAGCAACTGGGCTAGTCAGCGATTGGAAGAGTGAACAGAGGCAGTTTTTACCTCGAGAATCCGTTTCCGCATCCCGGACGCTTCAAACAGCTGGAAAAATATTGAACCTGCGGAGTTGCTCGTGCCATCATCGTCGTCGCTCCGTTCCCTTCCAGAGAGAATTTTGAGGTCGGCCAAACTGCTCTGTATCCTGTGCAACTCGATGAGCTGTGCCTCTGGTTTGAAATGTGCCTACCTCTCAGCCTCGCTGCCGCCACTACGGTGGATACCATCCAACAGTAACAAAAAGAGATTCTAAATGAGGATAAGAGTAGAGCTTTCCGGGCAAATTGGTCCATACCTCATTCAACAGCGGTGGCGAAGAAGACTTTCCCGAATATATGATTGGCCCGGTGTCTGGCACGTACATGGTGCACACATGGTTCATGATTTCCGGGTCAGCGTCAGAGACGCGACGGAGGAGTTCCGGGCGGCTGATAATCACTATGCGAATCCATGTACAGCGTTCTCTAAGCCCGCATTCAAGGCTTCTGATCGTCTCATATAGTTCGTTGGATTGTACCGTGTTCCGGACACCATGGATGACTAGTGTGGTGGGGGCTCCTGCCACAGCATTCTCCGCGTCTGTACTGCCGGAGGTGTCTGTGAGACTTCCGTAAACTGCTTCGAGAGGAGAGCGGAAGAGTCGGGCGATAATTGACTGGCCAGCAAAATGATGGATTCAACATATACGAAACTCTGAAATAAACAGGTAACTTACTTCGGGATTGTCATCGTCTAGGAACGGCCGCACGTCCCCACGGCGATCAAAACGGTCAACGAGCCAATTGAAGTAATCATCGAATGGGGGAGGTGGGTTCCTTCCAATCTCGCGTGTGTACTCCGGAGAAGCAGACATGAGACCACGAATTACAGGCCAAAACACAGTGTGAGTTTGGCTGACATCAACCAAGGTGACGCCAGACCTTGAATCACCATCGTTGGACGACAGACACTCGGCCGCCATCCGGGAAAATCCAGTACACCAATCGTTATTATGTGTGGTCACCCAGAGCGGTTTACTGGTGTGCGAGTTCGAAGACATGCGATACCAATGGATGATATTCTCCTTCAATTCTGGGTTGAGGTTGAACGAAAAGGAGGGTGAACCTGTTGAAGCCACGAGTGAGGGATCCATTTCTAGTGCCTGATCATTCGGAAGAGCAATATATCCCCCTTGAGGACGCCTAAACCAACATAGCACCCGCCCTATTTTCCGGAGGATTAGTGTCCAGGTACTAATCTGCGATACGGAATCGGCTGTGACGAAGTAATCTGCAGCCCGAATGACTATGTCAGGGCAATGAGTACAACGAGCCAAGGTGTAACTTAGATCACACGAACCCATAATGTCTCCCATGTACTCCCGAAACTCGTCCATCACCCAAATTTCGAGAGCGAAGTACAGGAAGTTGTGGACAAGGAAGCCGTAAATCTGGGACGCAAATTTATTATCTCATTATTGGCCCGGCGATAATGATGTGAGGAAATTACAATTATTCGTTCAAACATATTGAGTTCGAGATCGGCCAGTAAACTACCCTGCACAGACAAGCTCAGAATGGCTCAATCGGACGGAAGGGACGCACCACACGACATCAAGAACCACCAAAAACTTGTTTAAAGCGTCACAATGTGGTCAAGCGGCAACGTTGGGTCATGCTCACACAGCAGCCGTAAAGCAGCCAATAGTACTCGGACTTTGAGAAAGCCGTGCCTTGAACATATCGCCAAACCTGATGCCCCCTCAGGATAAGCAAGCAAATGTCTGATCATTGCGGTTAATTCATAAGTTATGATCCAGAACTTCGCGCTCACTATGTACGACGAAAAATATGAAGAGAGACATGACGATTATCAAACTCGTTTTCCGGAGGGCTGGCGCTAGCATTTTGTTCGCGAGAGTCCAGGCATTGAGCGGCACCCACAGCACGGACACTGCTTGCGTTGGGTGCCCATGCTTTGCTGTACCGGCGAAGGACATACTCCGGGACCATGATGGGTGAAGAGAACCTGGGGATCAAATCCAGACGACGAAGCGACTGAAAATAACCTATGTACATAAGCGCTATACGTAAAAAGCCAGCTCTCTCTCGCCATGACAATCACAATTGAACTAGACACGTTGGTATGGGCCGCCCTTGATTGATCGGGTACTAACTACATCTCAGTCTGCCGTGGATGTTTTTGCTTCAAATGCCGACTTCCTCACGCAAGTAATATTTAAGGGGCTGGCCCCTTCGAATATTGGATGGTGTCTGCCTCAAAAAAAAGCGGCTTAGGAGGAATTTCCGGGATACACCAGATGCGGCAGTGCGACACACTTCAAATGCGACACACCGTGATCAAATCAAGCTGAAATGCGGCACACTGTCAGCCATCAGCGACACTCATGGCGCCGAGCCAAGGCTTCCATCAAATGGCCATCAAACCGTCATGTCCCGGCAAACCCTGGCCGCGAAGCGGCCGGTTAGCGGTTCGAGTTAGCGGTTTGGGTTAGCGGTTAGAGGTTAGAGGTTTGGGTTAGAGGTTGGAGGTTAGAGGTTAGGGTTAGATGTTAGAGTTAGGGTTAGTGGTTAGGGTGAGGGTGAGGGTATATTGTAATGTAAGAAAACAAGTGTATTTGATGGCCGATCAAGCGGTTTCGGCATCTGATAGTGCACCGAAAACAAGTGCGACACATTGATGGGACATGTGCCGCATTTGAGGACAGTGGTGTCGCATCTGAGGTGTGTCGCACTGGCCGCGTTTGGTACATCCTCAGGAATTTCCACTGGTCGCTGATGCTTATCGTGCTATTTTTATATCGAAGATCCGACGGGCCGCCGATAGGTTCCCACTGGAAACGGTAGATATAAGGGCTAATTAGGTCCGCTTCGGCCTCAAGGCACAGACTCTGCATGGTCTCGGAACACATCCTTCGTGGGTATGGCAAACAATGCGCGCTCGCCGCAACTGTGTCCACATCGGTGGCACTCACCCCAAGCACCTCCGTACATAAGCGCTATACATACAAAGCAAGCGTCAATCTCTCACCATGACAGTGATACTGCATGTTTTACGTGGGAGCCTTGATCGATAGAGATTGCCGCTCAGATATAAGTGCTACGTCCCCGCGACGTCTTCTCCCCACAGAACTCGTCCTCTGGCATGGTCTCGGAACGCATCCTTTGCTGGTATGGCAAAACATGGGCTCTCGCCGCATCTGTGTCCACATTGTTGGCACTCATCGGTATTGGTACTGCACTGGTGAAACTGATACGCGGCGGCGAACGAGCCACTTCGTATTTTCAGTGCATACTGCAACGCGGTATTTTGGCGTTGCTGTGCGTACTCGGCGCAACCGCCGAGTGCGGTGAAGTCGAGTGCCTTGAAGTTCCAGGTGGTATCCGGTACTTCAAGTCGTGGTCTGGACTGTTCGTCACTAGTGAGCTCAAGTTCGAGATCACGGCTTTCAGCGATTAACTCTCACAAAGGTCTCTTGGTTTGTTTCGCAAGGGTGGTGCAGCTGGTCGTTGATCCAGGTGAAGGCAGTTCCTTCGCAAAGATGGAGTACTATCGGCTGCTTTGCTGCTACTGTGTGAGTATACTCCAAGTTCCTTCTTCCCCGCACTCTAAGGTTCCCGTCTAGCTTCTGGTGCTCCTTGACATCCTGCGGTGAGTAGATTCATCGCCCTCATTGAGTGATTTATGAACCTTTCTCCCAAGAGTCATTTACTGGACCGATATCGAATTCAATATGCTTGAACGCATTATTGTAATCCAGTCTCATGATTGCCGTCCCATCACTGAGAAGGACGTTGTAGACTTACGCCTCCCCGATCCACAACTTTATTCTGTGCGCCCTCGAACTTTGCTTCAGAGACCAATTTCGGCAGTACATGAGAGACATGATGGGTTCGATTTTATCTCATCCGTACCTTGGGTCATTGCATTGATTGCGCTGAAATCCAGTCACTCAGGCCGCGGAATATTTTGTGACGGCCGACTCAGTATCCCAGAGCAGCGCCAACGCTAGGCCCCGAATCTTCCCCAGACTACGACAGATATTATCTTGGTTCAGGCGCCCTCAAGCAGTGTATATTTCTCTTCCAGATGATCAGGGTCTGGAAATGGGTACCTCGCTCGCAGATTCGACCGGTCCACTTTGCCTGTCATTAAACCGGCCAGAATTCAATGAGAACATCATCCATTGGTCGCGCATGTTCTCGGGCTCGCACATCGGAAAATCATTGTGGATTACAACGAGGAAAAGGGAACACCATGCCGAACTCGCTTGTACGGTATATGAGTCTCTCTCGTCCACCGAGAGTGATTCAAAGCATGAAACATCCCTTGTTGATGTCAGTCGAACTGATACTGTGTTTTGGCCTCTAATTCGCGCTTTGGTGGCAGCATTTCCTGAGTACAGAGCAGAGATCGGAAGGGACCCCCCTGTCCCGTTCGCGGATTATTTTCGATCATTTCCCGTACGACCGACTGCCTTCGGAGACGGCGGTGGGTGGGAGGTTTCGCCGTGGCTGGATGGCGAGTGGGACTCCAAGGTGAGTTTCCCGTTACGCCCATAGCTCTGTATTTACTCTTATCAGACATTTATCAACCAACTTCTGGGTGTCCCACTGGAAACGGTGTTGAAACGGAAGAAACTAACCTTCCGGCATAGTGGCGAGGAGACCACTTTGCCTCCAGAACTACGTCGTATCACTCTCATTGTCCACGGAGTCCGAAACGTGGAGCAGGCCTACCCACTGTACGAGACAATTGAAATGCTCAGGGATTTTTACCCATGGATTGGGGTGGTGGTGATCACCAAGCCTCAAGTTCTCCGTCATCTGTCTGACTCCCCCAGCGTTATCATGGAAAATGTGTGCACCATGTACGTGCCGAACTGCTCGGCCACCGGGTCGATCATATATTCGGGAAGGTATCCTTCACCGCCTATGTTTTACGAGGTGCGCATGATGCCGACTCTGCCAGCTGCATTCTAATGTTCCTTAGAGTCTCTTTCTGCTATTATTGGACGACATTCACTGTGGCGGAGACCGGGAGCCACAAAGGTGTGTGCAAATTTCATCTCGGACACTGGGGAACTCATCCATTTGCCAGTCCTCAGAGTACTTTGGCTGACGTCGCCCTGCTCTTTGACGAACCGATTGATAGTAACACCTATGATGATGACACGACGAGCTTCACAGCATCAATACTTTTGCACCTTTATAAAATGTTCCTGGTGCGACAACATCTTCTCGAGGTAAAATCCATCCTGTACCGTGGGTTCGTTCCTTAACTCATAGTCCCAGCTATTGTACAAGTTCCAAGTCATAAGCCACACTCAAATCAATAGGAGGCTGGTCAAGGACAACACCAAAATTGCTGAAATGCTCCAGCGGCTCTTCGAGTGCAATTCCTACAAGACTGATTTTCCTTTCCTGCCCCGAGAACATGTCATTGCGGTGATGAACCTGACAAGCCATGTGGGTGAACGACCGACAATTTTCTTTACTTGCTTATATCGGATCAGATCACTCGATATGGGGTGTCCAATAACTCCAACGCGAATGACTTCGAGGTTCAATCCAATATTTGGCATTTCCTCAGCTGGTTGAGTGCCTATCTGGACCAACTTCCAGCCGATACCGTCGTCAATGGTGTTATTTTACTCAGTGACCATCCAGTAAAGCACGGAGGATTCTCAGACGTGTACCACGCCAGATACCAGGACCCCGACGGGAAACAGGTTGAAGTGGCTTTGAAGGTGCTCAAGATCTTTGAACATCAAACCGACCGGAACCACCGCGCTCTCAATCAAAAATTCATGAGAGAGGCTTTGGTTTGGCACTCCTTGAAGCGTTGAGTCCATTATTATAATACCTGGCTTGATCAAACTCCTCATCTCTCCGGTATGCAGACCCCAATGTCGTTCCCCTGCTAGGCATTGACTCTACGACATTTTCGCCCCCATCCAGGGCTCTGGTTTCGCCCTGGATGCCTCTCGGAAGTGTCTTGACATACATGCGTGAAAATTCGCCCTCCTCACCGTATGCGGGTGACCTGGTATGTTGTATTTAGTAGAATCCGTTCCCTTGCTCTGATTGAACCAAATAGTTGAACGATATCATCCGAGGCTTGACGTATCTTCATAACCTCGATGTTGTCCATGGGGACTTGTGCGGCGTACGTGGAATTATCCTATAACGGCATTATTTTAACCCAGCATTACCAGCGCAATATCCTGATGAACAAAGACGGGCGGGCACGTATATCAGATTTTGGATTGGCCGGGTTTATACACTTAGACCACTCGATCAAATCTCCCCCGCGTGGTGGTTCGACACGCTGGATGGCACCAGAATTAATTGCCCCGACGCCTGACCATCCTTTCCGACGCACACGGGAATCTGATGTTTGGGCCTTTGGATGTGTTTGCTGCGAGGTTCGTCGGCCCCTATGATTCCGCAAGCACAACTCACTTCACTCTTTCAAGATCTGGTCAGAGGGCAAAATCCCATTCAGCCATATTTTCACCGACATGAGGATTGTCTTAACCATTTCTGAAACTGTCGAGGTCCGAAGCCAACAACGCCCATACCCGACTAGGCCACACGATAAAGGTGGAAATCCGATGCCAGATTCCCTCTGGAACCTGGCTCAGAGGTGCTTTCAGTATGAACCTTCCGAACGACCTGACGTTCACACGATGGCGGGCATGATCGGTGGGATCGAGCGGCACCCGGTTCAGCACGTTTCTGGCAGCGCTGTTGTTTCTGGTGGCGCCGGCTCGATGCATACGACACCTCAACCCCCAACGGCTCTGTCTGTTGAAGATCTTACTGAACAGGAGTCCACGCCTTCCTCTTCGTATGCGACGCCGAGGCAGATGGGTACACCGGCCATCCGGTTTGACGAAGATTGTGGAACAGTTCTCTTTGGCCCCGTGGAGGTTGAGAATCCGGAAGCACTCTTCAGTACCCTCTGCAAAGATCTTTCACACCGCGTACCAAAGGGTGGTTTGGTTGAACCACTGTCGGTGGAAATGGAGAACGACAATCTCTTGTTGCATTTCCGGACTCTACTTGAGGCAAACAATTTTGCAATGACCTGGATGGTCCATCGGTTTGATCCTTACCTTCAAGTCACAGCAGCAGTGGTGGAGAACGCATGGTAAATTCTGCCAAGGATTCAAGATCTTTTGTGAGTTTCACGTTCAATATCGGTCTTTGACTTGAAAAGTGATGCACTGCCTTCGTTCGCAGCGCAAAAAAAAACCGAGCCTAGTCCAGGCATTGAAGAATCCATTGCTGGATTACTAAGTGCAGCATTTGTTGGGGAACCTTCTTTTCTTCATCTTTCAGGTACTTGCAGGGAGTCAATGTCGTGTATCTCTTTGGTCGCATTCTGAAGAATGAACGTGTAATTTGATAAACTACAAGAGCGTGGTGGGGCGTTTCGCGCCTTACTACTTCACCTGAACCCAAGGATAAAACATTCATTTGAAGGTAATGAATCAATGATGAAGACCGTAGAATGTCCCGGGAAGCGGTGCCGGAGAGCTGATAGCGAAAATTAAAAGCTTCAGACGGACAGAGTGCTTAATTTTATAAATAGGGTAACAAGCGGCTCCTGGGCCGCGAGGCTTTCATATGGGCTGAATCACCTAGGGGACTTACCTTTTCATTACGTATGGGACATGTTAAGTAGGTTTTTTTGTAGGAGTAAAACCCACCCAACAGGTCCGCCTCCGCGTCGGAGGTGAGTCATATATTAGTCGTGTATCCCGTTTGGGAAATATTATTGGCTTCTTTTCCAGCGCGTCGCCTCCGCCGTCCCCACTATTCCCAGGTATTTTCCTGATTGCACCACACTACCACTTGAGGTCCCCTGGCTACCTGCATTTAATGAACTCATTCTGAATCTGCTTTTGTCAACCTTAATTCAGCCTTTTACTGCTTCCTACCGAACTTTCTGTGGCCTCGCCGACGCCTCCTCGGCCCTTCATGTTGGCCTCAAAATTTTGCCTTTCAATGGGTTCTCATTCCCTCAGACCTGGTTTGGCCGCATTCCAAAGATCTTAGAACACTGACAGCACGTGAGGCGGAGGCATCGAATGCTTCTGCCTCCATCTCCGAAGTGCAGTGATTTTCTGTCTTTACCCTGCTGCTTTCTGCTACTGCTTCCCTAAATCTTTAGCCAAGACTTGTTGAATGCCCTTTGTCTCTAACATCTTAAGGCATTGTGTGGTATCTTTGTTTAGGAGATTTGAGCCGCATTTGAGGTAGAGATAGACAAATCAGTGATCCGGATGGGACTGTTGTAGGTCAAGAGTTCAGGGCCGTCTACGACCGTTCTCTTCAGACTGAAGATATTGGAATACTGGCGGTAGGGGAATAGTGACTAGAGATGATCTAAAACAGCCTCTTGGGACCGATTGACTTGCACGCAGTGCTCATTTTCTTCTGGCTACTCGTACCGTGGAGGTTGAACCGGCGCAAAACCGGTGCCGCCTGAGTCACAACCGTGGAGACCAGCTCATGATAACACATTGTCTGCGGTCCAGAAGCAGACAATAATTGTCTTGGAACTCGTATGAGAGTGCGTGGTTCTGTTCAAAAAAAAAAAAAAAGACGAAATGTTGAATTCCCGTGCGCGCAGTGTTGAAACACCCCTCGACTGGCACCTGTCAGTGTCTGACCTGTCTGGATGCCACAATTCATTCGTATGACCTGTCTGTATGACATGATTCATTGTTCGGCCACACCGGAAACCTTGCGAATACACGACAAAGGGACAGGAATCGCCCGACCGCAAACCGTGTGGAAATTTGCGAGGTTGGTCAAAGGCTGGTGCTGGGCGAGGGTTCAACTTGTTGCTCCAATCCTTTCGGACAATACCAAAGAGTCCAAAAGCACGGTAGCCTAGATCATAATGCATGTAGAATCGCATTCACTTAATTTCGCTTTCCCCGAGGGCCAATACTGTACTAATGTTCACGGGGTGTCACCTGTCACCTAAGGTGTTCATTTTCTTGGGTGTTCATTCCTCCGCAACCATGGGAAACCTACCATAGATGGTAGTCCGGCAAATGCCGGACCGGAAATTTTGACATTTTTCGGCCTATTTGGGCCTCAAAATTGGAATGTCACCGTCACCTAGGCCAAAAATGTTCAGTTCACGACCCTCTGTCAGTACAGTACTTGACGAAGCCAACTTGGTTTTTGGTTCTGTAACAATGCGGGATTGATATCGCTGCCCATCGTTGAATTTGGCTAAAGGATGACAGCGGGCGCGATGCGTACCATCAACGGTGCATTAACCTCCTCTTGCAACCCGCATAAAAAAAGAGTTGAGTCCCGGAGATTCTAGTCGCGCAAGCTGTTCATTCATCGCTTGCCATGATTCAAGATGTGACTGCTGAGGGCAATTGTATTGATACACTTCGTTCCGTCATGCCTGCGCGGGTTCCTGACGCAAAATGGATCGGGGCGACGATACCGTAAATGTCAAGTCTGTCAAATGAAATCCCCAAGGTCTTGGCCAAGGTATAAATTATGAAGATGAGAGTCATGAGACGTAGCCACCCACCCACCTCACCAGTTAACATGCACGCCAAATTCGCCTCCCTTACTGTCCTCCTCTGTCCTTTTCACCTCTCAAGCAGTCGGCGCTGTTCCCAAGGCCATTGATTGCTCCAAGGTCTTCTGTCCTGCCACACACTGGTACGCTCAGCATAAACTCTTCTGGTCACCGAATACATATTAATCACCATTTCGTTGTGGATATTTAGTCCCCTCGGCAAGACTGCGGAAGTTCTGCCGGGCGCTTGCTGCGCGACTTGCGTCAAGTGCAGCGGTATTTGTCCACAGTTTATCCGAGTCTGGTTGGTTTTCATTCTCCCGGCAATATGTGAGGTGCTGACACGGTTAATAGCCCTCCGGGCACCGTGTTTGGGACGCTGCCCGGGGAATGTTGCCCCACAAGCTGCATCCCAGTGTCAACGTACTGAATCCGCCCACCGGTTCACGGATAATTCGTGCCCTTGCACACTCTAGTCTAGCTTGTAATTGACCTTGTCAAAGTTCGGCGCCTACCTTCCGGAATCCGAATCCCACCGTGGTCTTGTTACAGCTGATGTCAGTACCGAGGGCGCGGATCGAAAATTTCTGTTTTGGAATGTTTCCAAAGAATTCCCTATATCTCTGTCAGTTCTTCACCGATTCACATAAAAACTAAATAGATCTACTCAGCTAATTCATGCACAATTAGTGATAGAGAGGAACTTGCGAAAATATTATGTATTAGGTAATTTCTGTTTTGGGGCTGTTTTTGCACTGAATACCGTCTAGCATGGCCAGAACATGTCCCAGTGACCTAGAATTTTGGGAGAGACAACATGCATACCTGACAAAACCTGTGATAGAGCCAGAAGTGAGGATAATTTAGTTACAGTCCTTCTAGCTCCAGTGAAAATATTTGGCAGTTTTTGGCTTTCAGAGATATTGCCAAGATCACATTCATCTGGACATTTCATATAGTTCTGGCTCTATCACTTGTTTCATAACATATACACGTTGTCCCTCCCAAAATTCTAGGTGACTGGGAAATGTTCTCACCATGCTAGATGGTATTCAGTGCAAAAACAGCCCCAAAACAGAAATTACCTAATACGTAATATTTTCGCAAGTTCCTCTCTATCACTAATTGTGCATGAATTAGCTGAGTAGATCTATTTAGTTTTTATGTGAATCGGTGAAAGGGTTGCTCGGTATCTACGACAGGTATACTAGTAAGCTCGAACCCAACGGACAGAATGCAGTAATACACTTATTCCGTAGAATACTGTATTAAACCACAACTATCAACTGAATATGTCTCCTTTCCTCCTTGTTGAACGTCTAGATGATGTCCGACGAGTTACAAGTCTTTAGGACACTTTAAGAAAGGTCCAAGGAACACTGTTTAAGTTTTCCTGTTGCTGGTTGCTTTGTGGATTACTCTAAACCGAGCTTTCCCCCAAAGTGTGCAAACT
This sequence comes from Mycena leptocephala, assembly GCA_029378395.1. Taxonomy (NCBI): domain Eukaryota; kingdom Fungi; phylum Basidiomycota; class Agaricomycetes; order Agaricales; family Mycenaceae; genus Mycena; species Mycena leptocephala. The sequence continues at coordinate 19,487 of JARJLF010002491.1, forward strand.
AGCAGAATTAAGATCCTTGGGTAAGGATGCTCTTTTCTACAAGTGGTTTTTAGATACAAGCTTCTCAGCTTTGCACACAGAACAACACTGATTCTGGTAGCCAATAAATCCAACAATCCCAATGACTCTGACAAGACCAATAACTCTGACAAGACCAATAGCTCTGACAAGACCAATATTCCGACGATCCCAAACTCAAATCCAACAGTGGATGTTAATCCAAAGGCAACAATCAAATCTTTAATAAACTCGAAACTTAAAACACAAACTCTAAGAGTATTGGTTTAAGAAGCAAGCCCCGAACTTGGACGACCTGAGACGAGACAGATACCATTTAGGTACTGGCTCCAGCACGGACTCCCGATTCAGTACTGTACCGCTAAAACCCGTCCTCCTTATATACTGTACACTAAAACTCTTACACTATGGTGATTACACTACCGGGTATACATGTGTTAGTTCTGGTAGCTTAGTCAGGTATGCATGTGTCCGCGTTATGTATAGGATCTACTGATCTACCCCTACGTTTCCGATCGTTGCACGCCAACCTTTAATCCACCGCATGTTAACTTTGGATTATTAGTTAAAACGCGTCTTTGGTGTCCCCCGAACAGGACCTTCAGATTCAGAGAGCGTAGGACTCTAGCTTTCGATAGAGCCCCCAACCGTCCTAATCCGCCAAGTGGTTGCTGAGTTATATCACATTAAACGCAGATCTCAATTAGGAACCCCGATCGGGATTGATAACATTGATCGGTTTAGTAAGTGACCGGATTAACCGTTGCCGGTTAATCCGTCCCGAGCCGACCTCATCACATGACTCGTCGCGCCACGTCAATTACGCAAAGTCCCCACAACAAATGGCTAAACCCATGGTTTAACGTAGCCGTCTTTTGGTACGAGCCCTCAGAGTGGATGCTATTTTATATTCCCTGCCTTGTAGACCCCACTGTAGCCTAATCTCGAAGATTGACTAGTATATAATAAATCTGTTGGTTTAAGGAGCTAAACCAGTATTTGTGTTTCTGGTCAGTCATCCCATTCGGACGGACTCGTTGTGGTCCTTCGTGGGTTAAGCCTATGGATAACCATTCAGGACTCATGTTACCCCTTTGATGTGCGTAGAACATAATAAAATCGCAAAATTGCGCCTATTTCACTAGTGTTCCATTTTCCGGCTTATCATCGGTGAAGAACTGACAGAGATATAGGGAATTCTTTGGAAACATCCCAAAACAGAAATTTCCGATCCGCGCCCTCGGTACTGACATCGGCTGTAATTCCCTGTGTGACTCGGGTTTGGTTCCGTGTCATGATGCAAGAATGATACAGGGACTCCCTGAGAACGCTACCATTTCCGGAGAGTTTTGAATCAGTCATTTCAAGTTCCTCAGAAAGGTGTAGGTGTCCAGCAATGAAACGTGATCTGAAACCCAGAGGTCAGGGGGAAAAAAACAGGTACTCCAATGGCACATGGCCTGACATGGATTTTGAATTTGGAGTCCGAGTCGAATCCTTGCCTGAGCGCAGGTACAGTTCAGCTATTTACGAATGATTGGTACATGGCAGCCTATAGACCCTGGTTTCCCGAATCAGTCCCTTAGTAGTCCCGGAGAATTTCGCTCCCCAACATGATTTAGAATCACAGAAAGACCCAGTGTGGAGACAGGAACTTGGGCGTTGATATTGACTGTAAGAATCAATCCGTGATGGATCGACCACAATGGGCCGCCATGTATGTACCGACCGTTTCCTCTAATTATCTCTGACGTTCGGAGAGGTGTTCATACGGAAGACACATACACCATTTGCGTATTCGCGGGAACGAACGACGAAACTCAGAGGCTCCCTTGCATCGGGAAGAGAGCTGACGACGAAATGGAGCTGAAAAAAGTGTGAGTTGCGATACTGATTCCGAACACGAGGAGGGCTGCCTCAGCGTGGATCAAGTCATGAAACTTTGATCCTCAGGATATTCTGCAACTCCTTCCAGCAGCGACAGCGCTTGACCTCCATGATATATATATAAAAGCCAAAGACGTTGGGTGTTGGACAGGAGCTTGAGTGATTCCGAATGAGAATTTGCTCGAGTTAAATCAGAGTGGGTCCTATCGGATAGGTCAAGGTCAGCACTGAATTGTCAAATCGCCGCCTCTGCGCACTGTAATAAACACACCAGGTTAATGCGCGAGGATCGGCAAGAAGCGAATAATAAAGTACCATGTAGCGAGCTGCCTATTACTTACGGCTGGATTTAGTTTACGTGGAAGTAGCCCACCATGACGGCCATGGTGGGCTACTTCCACGTATTCCATGGCTCGGTGCGGCATTCATTCGTGGACCCGTGCCAGCAAAAAGAAGTTTGGGAGCGCTCCTGGCGCGAGTGATTTGTCGTATTTGAGGAGATCACGAGATATATAGATTACTCTTGGGTTGCGCAGTCCTGTAAGCCGAACTCGAGCAAGTATACGCAGCCATTACTTATTAACGGCCTCGTCACCCAGATTTAAGATAGCCCAGCTGCTGAGTATACCGACATCGATCCGGGATGGATAAATCCCAAGCGTAGAGACCTGATCAAGAATGCAATATGGTCAACGCGAGGGATCTCGCCAACTCCCTCCTACGACGCAAACCATCCGGCATGCAAATCGTTCGCAAAGCGGATTCAAGGTCTATTCAGCACGAAAAAAAAAAGAGGATGGATTGATACAGGACGATACACGGGCGGAATATCGTAGGTCGGAGATATCGTAACAAAGAGACAGAGCCCGACAAAGGAAATCGAGGACGTAGCACCGCCACCGAATCCACCTCCCGACCTGCAGCGCAAGTGGACAGAACGACCCACGCCACAGATAAGCGGGGCAAGGGAGGTGAGAGAACGGAAGAAAGAGTCCGCCTCCGGAGAGGAACAGGTGGGAAGATGTTCAGGTGGTGGACGCGGAGGGGTGAGTGGAATCGGGTCGACCCTATATTGGAAGCCGATCGGCGTACAAGGGGCCTGGAGGCGAGAAGGCGGGCGGGCGCGCGGGGAGACGTGAAATTCTGGGTGAACGAGCACGCGCCGCGATACAAAGCCGTGGGTGCGGAGACTTAGGCGGGAAGCGCTCAGAGAAGAGAACGGGTGGTGCGCTGGAATGAGTGTATTGTGGCTCCTGTGCCGCGGGCGACGACGGATCATACCCGCGCGTCCCCATTCCTCCCTGCCTGTCCATCTCCACGGTGCCGGCTGCGTGGGGACCGCACGGCTCTCCAGATTTGTGGCCGCCTGCGGCCCCTGGCCTCGAAATCCCGGTAGGCATCGACCGCACTGCCAGCGAGCCAATCCAATCGGCGCTCCCTCCCTCGACCCTCGATTCGCGATGTACCCCACTTCCGGAAGCCGCATGCGCGGTGAGCGATGCACGAGGCAGCGATACCTCCCGTCCTCCATCCTCCGTCCTTCTCCATCTTTCTTGCCTATCCACTCACGACTCCGCGCGACAGGCGCTGCAAGCGGGAGGCAGTGCACGAGGCACGAGGTGCCCCGCCTCCGCCTCACCTCCGTCACCGTTGCGCGTCGTGCGGGAGATCTCGCATTCGGTCCAGCCGCGTCTCCAGTTCTGCCCGCTCAGACAACGCACATACACCTCGCGTGCACCTCCACTTCCCCTCACGCGCGCTTCATCCCCGTCTTCCTGTCTAGCCCGCGCACGACGAGCATCAGGCATGCGTCGAGGAGTTTGCGCCAGGGAATGAATGTATTCGCTCGCATTCGCGTTCGCGGTGGGCGTGAAGGATTGAGGCGGGGGTGGGTGCGGGGAAGAAGAGATTGGGGATTGAGGTAGGGGAGGGGAGGGGGAAGGCGAGTCGCCAGCGTATTCCGCGTCCGATATCCACCAAACCCGTGGTCGAATTCACTTTCGGGTGGTTATGAAATCCAATCCGACCCTCGCAAGATGGTGCGGTCGGAAGGATGACGATTCGGACCGTGATGGCGCGGGATTGGTGGATGGCGAAAGCTGCGGTGGGAGCATGGCGTCCAAGGGACGGGCGAGCAGTCTAAGGCGGTACATGGCGGGGATGAACGCGTGACGTACAAGAGTCGGGAGAGCGTTGCGCCGTGTGTCGTGCACAAAACGAAAGAGGGAGACTCACACATAGCAAGCTTCTTGAATGCCGCCGGTGCAAAGGCAAGTGGGCGCCGCACTCCATGCTTCTAATGAGCATGCAAGATGGTCGTCAATAGGGTTGTTCACAGTCACCCTTTTTTGCGCCCTTTTTGCTCCCTTTTTGCTCCCTTTTTGCTCCCCTTTTTGTACCCATTTTCATGCCTGGTAGAAAATGTACTATAAATCTAGAAAAATTCACCCCAGTCCTTTTGAACATTTGAGGTGATATGTGACCTTTGAAGAACAATATGAGCACCCAGGCTGCAAGCAATGGAGAAAGGGAGCCAAAAAGGGCGCGAAAAAGGGTGGAAAAAGGGAGCTCCAGCCTGGGGGTTTCACAGTTGCCCTTTTTCGCGTCCTTTTTCGTTCACTTTTTTTTTTCAATTTCTCCAGAATTGCAGGTAGGACCCCGTTCTTTTCGGTTTCCTACCCTTTTTGTACTTCTAATTGAAAGAGGGAAAAAAAAAACAGGGCGAGAAACGAAAAGAATGGCAAAAAGGGCGAAAAAGGGTGGCAAAAAGGGCGGCAAAAAGGCCAACTGTGAACAACCCTAATTAAGAAGAGTGATTGGGCATGTTTGGTCCTGACGCCTTTGCCTTCTGAGCACAGCATTCTTCCTTTCCCGGAACTCCGAGTCTGGCTGTACTGTACAAGGGGTAACCGATCTGTGAATAATGGAACCGGACCCGGTTTTTGAAAATAAGACCCTCTCAGCGACACACCCAACCACGTGACGTCCAAATAAGGCAATTTATCACGTGGTTGTGATTGCTCCTTCTCGAAAGCATGTTCTTGGGTCCAGAACCCACTGGAAATGGCTCACAAGGCCTTAGAATGGTCGACATTCCTTCCGCAATGTTTCAACTGGCAAAATATCTAATTTGGTTCATGACCAAACAGAGCCACAACATCCTTCCAAATTAGGATCAACCGTTGAAAACATGGTCGAAACCTATCAAAACGGCTGGAAATGAGGTTTTGGATGGAGGAAAAGGTGAGAAACAGATTAGATGCATTTCTGGCCTACCTTGAGGCCCTGAGAGCCATTAAATCTATGGCTCCCAGAAATTTTTTCAAGGCTTGATGGCTGACCCAACCAACCAGCCCCTGGTCCGGCAATCACAGATCGGTTACCCCTTGGTACTGTACCAAGTTGTAGGGGAGCAACGCCCGGAGCACCGTGACACGGCCGTTGCCTTGTTTTCAGGCAGCGGGGTCCATGGTGTGCGTGACCGTTGCTCAACGAGGCGACCACAACATAAATTTCCTTGCATTACGCTGGGACTCCAGCCGGATTTGAAATGTTTGAGTGCATTCCACAGCACCACAGATAATTTCCTGATCATTCATATCGCTTCAGCAGCGTCGAAAGGAAATTTCGGAATTTTAGTACATGTTGTCACGATTTTTTCAAGCAACCAACCTCATCGTGACCGTGACCGCTCGGAAAAAAGGCAACGCAACGGGCGGCCCGTTACCGTGACCGTTGCTCCCCTACAACTTGGTACAGTACTCGCTATGCTTGAAATGAGGAAGCTTGAAGTTGGAGGAAGCGCAGTCGACCCGACACATTTCCGGGCCACGTGAAGGACCGATCATTTTGTAGACCATTGTCCGCCCAATTAGAATACTGTAGTATTTAAATCACTTCTCCAGGGCTGTGACCTGTGACCAAGCTATGTACTGTACACCCTTCAAGTTTTTTTGAGCGCCTGTCATAAAGTTGATGCCCATCATGCACTGCCCCGTTGTTTCTCACGACCGCCACGATGTCGAACGCATTCTTGCTCCTCGAATTCCCCAACGAGCTTCTCCTACTCATTGCTGAGGACCTCGGCGCAGACGACCTTGTGCACCTTGCACTGACCTGCAGGCGGATGAGCCTCCTGCTAATGCCAATCATCTTCACGCTCTTTGACTGTTACCCACCATCTTCTTCCGGCGAACTTCAATCGCTTTACTTCACCGGAGAGAACCTGCCTCTGCTCCTCGCTCTAGGCATCGCATCTGATGTTAGCTCGGTAAATGCTATCGACTGTGCACTTGTCTACGATGTACGGGAGGTTCGGGAAAAGGAGGTGCTCGACGCTGTCGCGGCTCTGAATTCCCTCGCCAGACGGCTTTCACATCTCGGTCATGTGCGATTTTGCCCTATTTACGATCCACGGGTACTGAAGAGCAGGAAATTATCTGGTTATCCACACGCGGTGGCAGCGTTCTTGAACAGCGTTGCACGGCGGGGAGACTGCGGACTTACCGTCTACGCTGGATGGAGACACTATGATACATCCGATCCCCTCCCATTTGTGCATGTGCATACCTTCCAAAGGCTGGGCGGAAATCTTCTGTGCGGAAATCGCTACGGAAATTGGTTTCGTGGATCACATTCTCTCGCATTGCTGCATTTCCACCCGCACTTGCACCAGCCCAAATAGCCGTAACGCCAGTTGTGAAGTCAACGGAGCGCTTGGGCTTGGAGGGGATCCCCTTTGTCTCAAACTCTGCCCTCAGGACTCTCAGCATCCACTCTTCCTTCGTCTTGCACGCCAACCTCTACAGATGGACGCTGCATTTGCTGAACACGTCACCCCTTACATCTCTCTCCCTCGACGACATCGATCTCACTCCTCACGACTGGACCCTCACGCTTCCTGCGCTCACAATACCCACGCTCGCATCACTCACAATCGGGTCCAGGCGCATCGCAATTGCCGTACCGGATCTCCACCTCTTCCTCGCGCGGCACCGTCCATCCACACGCTCGACCTCTCCTTTACATCGGCGTCGGCGATTTTTCCCGTCCGCCAGGCTTGCGTCCTCCCGCGCCTGGAGTCATCCGTGCGAGGCCAGAGTACCTGCTGTACTTTTTCTCCGCAGGTGTAAACCGGATGCGGATCCGCAGGGGTGGTACGCAAACCTCTGGCACGTGGTCGTCACGTCGACGACCAGTCTGAATGGGGTGATGCAGTTCAACAGGTCATAGCGTGCATTGAGACGCGGTCAGTCGTCCGCTCATGGAACTGGTCGGGGAGTTGGCGGCTTTGCCAGGTGCCGCCGAATTTGACATTAGTCCCGGAATGTATCCTGACGGCTCAAGCGATATGAGTATTGCAGATATCTACTGGTCATAGGAGCTGCAAAACAACACTGGACAGATAAATATCATGTCCTCAATTTATACTCAATTTATACTCTTAGCCAATCGAACATTGTGGGGTCGTATTGGTCAAACCTCTCTCTGCTTCCGCGCTCTGTTGGATCTATAATTCTTTTTTTTTTTTCAGTCGTCGTTCCTGGTTTCCAGAGAGTTATATTCTCTAACCCTGATTATCTTCCGACTCCGCGAGCAACAGTTTGGAGATCGAATCCCTTCGCAAATGCGCATGAGTGTCCCAGATTGATTGCTCTGGAGAACATAGAATAGGATTAACTAACAACTGCCGTCTTATCGAGGGCTCTGCAGTTGTACCCAAAACGAGTCCAGATAGATAATTGGAATGGCTTTGAGTTACGCATCAGAGCGCGAAAAATGGATCAAGAAGCAGCTCACAACAATGGGGTGCGTCTTTCCCTTAATCGGGTCACAATTCACTGTAGACGTCGCAGTACTTTGCGACTTCAGTGAATCAGAACCAACACAGGATGCCGCAGGAACGAAAGTTGGCCTGTGCACTGGCGACACCATATTTCTTGACCGGATAGATTCAAATCCCGTCTCAGTCAAACCCGCTCAAGTTGGAAGTTCTCTCGGCACCATCCTGGTCTGTGCAGGGCATAGTGGTGAGCGAGTGGCTTGAAGATGAAGGAGAAAAAGAAGCTGCACCGCCACTGATGCAGATCATGAGCGACAATTTTTGATGACTGTCCTACAGGGATAGGAGTCAAGGGTTGAGTCCAAATATATTCAGGCTCGAAGTAGTTTGGTTTTTGTAGTTTTCAAAAAATTCAGATGACTTATGTGCCGCCGGCTAGGGTCTGTACAGTGTTCCTTGTTGGGACCACCGCAGTAACACATCCTTCCTTCCTTCAGGCTCCGGTTCTTCGGATTTGATCGAAATTTTCGTATTTCTGACCCACGGGAGACTGCGGTCTTAATGGGCTTTGAAAGATTGGATAGTCCGACAATTCGCCTGGTTCATAGTTGCTTGACTATGTCTCCAGGCGGTTACTCAGAAAGGCCACAGCGGCCGACATTTCCTATTGAATCCCGGCACTCTTGGCTCCCACGAAACAGCATTCACGGGACTGCATTACGTGCCGCTCATACCGTAAACACCGGGTAAGAAAACAAACTATTGTAAAGGCAATTCAAAGACATATTCATTTCATTTTCGGTGTGAATTATGCATTGAATCGAGTATCGTGCTAGCTCCCTTGAGTGCACCACGGTGGTATTAAAACTCCCGTCGGTGTGGTAGAATGGAGAAATTAATACAGTTCTTGTACACCATTTTAAATTTGAACGTGAGACGGTAGACCGCCCAGTGAATTGCGATGAAATTGTGTGGATTATAAATCCCCCCTTGCATCGCGAATCATGGGCGGCCCGTCGATTTCCGCCGCGTCTTACGTTCTCCGCGCCCGCCGGTCGCTTATGTTCTATTGCAAACATCTCCGGGTCGTACTTACGGCGACCTGATTCTGTCTCCATCTAGTTCGGGGCGGTCCGGAAATTGGCGGACAACGGTGGCCAGAACCTCAATTATTGGCAAAACAATACGTAGTCGAACTACATTCTCCCCGGAAGATATATGTTGCTTGCTGACCTACATAGTAAGAATCAAACACCATTTCACGCAAATATGCAGGATTTCTCACCGCGCCCAAAGGTTTCCCCATTTTTCGCTAATGCGGCCCCCGACGACGTATTGTACAGATACACATCTTAGTCACTCCACATTCTTTCACCAACGTGCTTACTCCCAGTGGTCAACTCATAATCCAGACCCGGAATTATCAGTCTACACGACAGACTCAGGTACTTGAAATTATGGCATGTTTGATCCCAGGAGTTAAAGAGACTCTGAACCCTCAAATGTCAGCGCCTACAGGGTACCATGCCGGGCGGAGAGTTCAACCGCCGCCAATTTCTCCATATATTCTCTCCACAGGGCTGAATCACTTAAAAGAGCCCGCAACTCAACCTCTAAAGTCAGTTCACCTCCTCAATTGAATTAATCATTAACAACATGTTCTTCACCAAGTCTCTCCTCGCCGCCATCTCCACCGCCATGCTCATTGGCAGCGCTGTTGCGTTCACTGGCACAGGTGAGTGGAGTGCTCTCCATGGCGCACGTTGGTTATAAATATTGATATTGACCACACCCCTAGCCACCGTCGGATTCACCGGCACCACCAACTGCGGCTGCCCCGCCTCCAACGGACCCTTCGCCGTCTCCATCCCCAGTGCGCTCGTTGGCACCCACGTCTGCTGCAACGACGCGATTACCATCCAGTGTATGTTGCCTTATTTCTTCCCATTTTAATCATTGGAAATTCATAAATGCTCCAGACAATGGCAAGAGCGTCCAGGCGATCTTCAACGGGAGGTACGACGACGGCGCGGGCACCCAGAACATCCAGCTCAGCTCAGTGGCGTTCGCCGCGATCGAGGACAACTCGAGCCAGACCTCTCTCTCCCCGGTCACCTGGGCGTTCAACTAAGCAGTGTCGAGCGAGCGATAAAAAGAATAGTTGGTCGTCTCTGCACGTTCATACATAGGCCGAAGGGGTTTTACGTTTGTAAAATGTCTTGTGTGAATCAATAAAGTTCTTCTGTGAATTAATCAAAAATGTCTGGTGAATTATTGAATATCTCAAATGATCATATGGTGGTAGTGCACAGGCCATCTAAGCAGTGTCGAGCGAGCGATAAAAAGAACAGTTGGTTGTCTCTGCACGTTCATACATAGGCCGAAGGGGTTTTGCGTTTTTGAAATGTCTTGTATGAATCAATAAAGTTCTTCTGTGAGTCAATCAAGTTCTGAAATGTCTGGTGAATTATCGAACATATCAAATGATCATATGGTGATAGTGCGCAGGCCATCCATTGCTTATAGATGTTTCACTATATACTACACGGTAGGAGAGGTCCCCCGCCGATATGGGAGACAAGATAAGTCCCTGACGGAGACACAAATAGATGCCGAGAAAGCAATGTGATCGACATGAAGCCTAAGTAATAGTAAATCCGCCTGGGATCAATAAGCGTGGAAGAGGGATAAAAGATTCCAAGCAATAAACAGAAAGAATGGAAGGTTCCAGTGAAAGTCGTTCCCAAATCATTTCCGAGGGTGCAAACTCAGCTTGGCAACGCACGTTGAATACGGGAACGGGAACAATGTCTCGCGCGTGAACGTGCATCTAGGTCTAGGCACGGCGAGTTCAAAGTTACGCGAGCTTGAACTTGACGTCTCTTCCCCGTCGCTCGTCGAGGTTTAGTTCTTCCCTTCTTTCGCTTTACACAGTAGATCGCTCCCACACGGAGAGGTCCACAAGGATTCGAAACAAGAGAGTAAAGGGTTTACCTAAAACTCAGAGCAACTCAGGTCTCCTTTGGAGCAAATTTATTGTTGAAGTCAAGCGCTGGTATGTGAGGCTAGGACACGGATTCACAATCTTTCTCTGCGCAAAGACCTCATGCCGTGATGGCGAATGGTGGACTGGCAGCCAGGATGAAATCGACATTCCTACGTTCAATCATGTTAGTCGCTGTCTCTGATCCAAAACCTAAAAAGCCTACTCCGCATTAACCGCATGGAGCGCGTAGCCGCCACTGAGGGGTGATAAATCCATCAGCATCTTACGCCAAGTGAATAGAAAGTAGGCGCTCACAGAGCCGGCAGCGTCGGCAGCAGCATATGGATCTGTCCGAGGTCTGTCTCGAGGTTCTCGCCAATGATCGCTTTGAGGTCGAAGGCATTCGTGCTGTTCGTGAGGAACAGACTGAAGGTAGCAGGATCTTTTGCGGTGAAGGTCCAGTTGATCTCAGTGACCTCGCCCGAGGTCGGGTTGGTGGGAACGGCGATGGTGAATGCACACGCGAGCGGCGCGGCGACGGCAGCGAGGAGGCTATTTATATATGTATGTAACGGTGTGATATTAATGCCGTGCACAGGTGGGAAGAGGAAAGCAATGACCTAGAGAGCGAGAGGACGCGCATATTTGAGGGGGGAGGACGTTAGGAGTTGGGAGCGGATAGACTTCGGGTCCTCATTGCGGCTGCCTTTAATACTTTATACTCCGTGCGCATGTGTAAGCGTGTCCCGCATCAATGTCGGTTTGTTGGAGATCCCGCGGGTTCGCCAAGACAGCGCTCGCACTGCTGGTTGGACCCCGACACCGGGGGAAGCGAATATACGCAGGTGCGTGCTCAACAGGTTTGAAAAACTGCCGAGAACCCTAGAGCGCTCGAAGATGAATCCGAAACTTTGCGGGTCGGCTAGGTTGGACTAGGCTGTGGGAGAAAATGCGACCAGCACAGGCAGGAGATTCTCGAGTAATCTTGTTGAGGAGAACAGATGGTGCGTACATGAGTTGCTAAATTAATATTCATGTCGGAAACCAGCTGAAGTTCCCGCTATCTATAGTAGTGGGCTTTTGCAGTGCTTTCGAAGAAGTGATCGAAACGAGTTTGCAAGATTATGTTACCAAATTTAAATGACGTCGTTTTGCCACATGGCCTTTCGCTCCTTGAATCGTTTGCTTGCCATCCAGCCCTTTCTGTTAACCGTTCTGTGGAAGTACTCCTTTGTTTCACTTTCATTGTTAAAAGAGTCACAAATCTTGTTTTCTGACTGAACATCCCGCCATGTCTATCCACATTGAAGGCTTGCTTGTATCTTCTGTCACATTCTCCGGTGCTCCCCATACTGTCGTCTCTGACTCCTATGCTCGGTCTGTTTGTCTGCCTAGATCCCGACCTCTTCTCCTCACAACTGTCATCCCGTCCTATGGCCCTTGTCAACGGCCATCGAGGTGGACTTCAGCAAGAGCACCGCGCATGACATCTCTCTGGGCTATGACTGGGCATCTCACCTCCGATACATCCTGGGAGCTCTTTTAAAGCTTGGGCATTTCTTTCTGCTCCTTGGTCTTTTCATAGCTGAATTTTTTTACCTGGCCTGAAGTCTTATACAGCCTGATGTGATCCTCTACCACTGTCACCCCCTCCGTTGTTTGTGTCTCAACTCATCGTCTTTTCGCAGACCTTTTACTATTAGTCTCAGTCCGCCAATTCACTTGTGAGTCCCTGACTGCTTATCTTTCTCCGCTTGAGTGGCTCTGCTAAATTTTTACTTGTCTGATGCAGATTAGTCGGTTATCTGTGTAAATTATTGTCAGATTTCCTTGCACTAGTAGTTGATATGTACTGCATCTTTTTTATGCAATATGCAATGTTTTCAGCCCATAGGCTGAAGATAGATAGCGGGCTTTGCTGTGCAGCGGGCTACATCAGCTATCAAGTAGCACATGTGCCAGACTCTTCTAGACTCTTTCCACTCGAATGATTGAATCAAGAACAGGATCGACAATGATCGACAGTAAGCGAGAGCGACAGATACTAGATGGATAGGGATGGATCCGCGTCCCCGTGTTTATGACAGCCCACGCGACGCAGCGAAACTGATGGCTACACGGGGACACAGCGTTATAGGGTAGGATGGGTCCGGAGTCTTAATTCGTCTCATACAACCTGCATGTATCTTCATGATCCCTCCACACGGGCTATTTGGGCGCGTCGTGCAGAAAGCACGCGACGGCCCCCGTACCAGCCAGCGACTACAACCACGAAGGAGCCCACAATGGCCGCGCCAATGTACCCAGAATTATCGTTCGCCTGCAATCCAATCACAAATCAGTGGCGTTTATCCAGCCAGGGTGAACGACTTACACTTGCCCACCCTCTCCACCACCTCCCCGCAAGCCCGCCGCCATCTGGCGCTTCGGCAGCCTCTCGACAAGGGGTACACTGCTCCCCAATAAGGCCCATGATGGTAATAAGCGATATGCTGCGCGAATGTGAATTAGTAGTTGCTCGAGGATGGCGCAGGGAGCACTCGCCTGAAGGCAACGAAGATGCTCATGAGAGTGAGGATGATGCTCAGCCCCGACATGACGTTGGCCTTGACACGCTGGTCGCGCGCGACTTGCTCAGTCGCTGGTGCCTGTGCGTCTGCGTCCGCATCGGCCTGCAAGTGTTCCTCTGAGTCATAGGCGAGCGCCGGAGGCCCTTGGAATATCCTCCAAGTCCGTTCCGGGAATCCAGAGTATGAGTAGAGCATCAGGACGGAGTCCGCCGAGTCGAGCATGGTCATTCCCGCTGTGAATAACAACTGGGTCGACGTCAGTTACGAGATCGAGCGGAAATGGTATCGCATGTACCGGAAGGATGACAATATAGCCAGAGGGGATGGCAGAACCGTCCGATCGCTTGCGCCCGAGGGCAGATATTGCCAGAAGCGCAATGGACGATGCGGTATCAAAGCCTATGATCAATGTGAATGATTTGGCCGCCCGAAACAGTGTAGCCCTACCAAATCCAAACAAGATGCCGACTGGATACATCTGTGAGAATTCAGCATCAGATACAAGACTGGGGATAAGGCGTACCTTCCACGGCTTGTTAACGAAGGTGATAATTGGGCCCAATATGCGCATCATGAGCATATTATTCTCCTTGGGATCCTCTGGTTCATCGACGGGAGGAAGCCCTGGTCGATCCTTCGCTTCGCCTTGGAAATACGTCCAGTCAGCACGGCGGTTTCATACAGAAATTATGAGCGCAAATGACTCTTTGCCGTTGCCTGATGATCCGCCAAAGGAAAATGGAATTGGCAAGACCAACAATGAACAAAAGAGCCGCTCACGCGGCACCTGTAGATATACGATATATTTAAGAGGTAGGCACATTGCAAGAGGAGCAATCTTACCGACTATGCCCCCACCGAACCGACGCCGTCTAATTTTTCATAAATGCTGCTAGATATCGCGATGGCAACATTCTTCAAATATGAATAGAATTGATTTGCTAGGTTGATGTTCAGCGCACCACTAGAATGACTATGGTACTATGGCCAAGGGAAAAGAACAGGCCGCATGTGACAGGAAGCTGGCCCATGTTGATCAATCCGCGAGTAGCGTTGTCGATCGCGCTGGAGATGTATGATAAGACGTTTCAAAAAAACACTCTGAGGATCGGTCAGTTTTCCGATGATGCATAAACGAGGTGAACATACGGAAACTGTGCACCTAATGTGATCCGCGTCCAGTGCTACACGAATGGAATAAATTTAGTTACATTGAGCTCGGTAGGCCCTGCTGACCATGTCTCAGTCCGAGAGTCTGGATAAACACAGTTACATAAAACGTCCAGCAGGGAAACTATGAACGAACCCAGGCTAAAAGAGCGAGACTGAGGATGGGCTGCGTGTCCGACTTGCGGCCAAACAAGATTCCCGCTACGATCCAGCAGACGACATTTGCAAGGACAAGAGAACCTAGGAGTAGCAGAGAACGGCCGAACAAGGTGAGACGAGGCATGATCTTGGCCGTTTCTCCAGAGCCTTGGTGGACGAGCAGCAAGCCCGACCTTATCGATCATGTTGATGGCATGTGACCACTCGCGAGCGGCTTCTTGGCATAACAGGACCAAAGACCCCTAAATCATAGAGGAAAGAAGCAAATTCTGTCAAGCAAGTAAACAGTTGGCTTAATTTATAATACGCCCTCAAGTTACAGCACACTGCGGAAATCGTGAGGTAGTTGAGGGGAAATCATTGCGCTGCCCCACCTCATAAAAGCACATGCACATTTCTGCGATTCCGTGGCGTTGACAGGTTAGAATACGTTCCCCAGAAGGAATTTTGATGGTTTTTGTCCGTGGTGAAAAGAGCCGGTTCAAACCTGAACTCAACTTGCGAACTGGGTCCGGCCTATTTCGTTGAAGTGAACCCGGCGAAGTCGAGTTCAAGGCTGAATGCAAACGGTAGATTCGAAAATTTCATAGATCGAAAAACCGGAGCAAGCCACCTGATGCGAATCGCAAGTTCATCCCTATACAATGCATGTAATACATGACCGAGCGCCTTTCTGACCGTTGGACATAATTGGAAAGAGCGCGGTGGCAAAATGGAGGCCAACAAAGTTGCCATCCGCCAGGGCAAACGAAAATTGACTTATGTGTTCGCAGAAAAATACCTGCATCTCCGGTACTCTGGAGCGTCATGAGATTAGGCACGAGACCTTGCAACCTCACATACGCAAAACGCGAACTACGTGCGACCACGATTGGTGAGCAATATATCTCATGGAGTTAAATCCTACCCGAGACATGTCTGTGGGCCGCCCAGGAAACTCATGCTGTGAAGGTCTCAGAACACAGCACAACCGAACCCCAAAATGAACTAACAGATTCGCGTAGGGACCGAGCGCCTCTCCTCTGTACGGCGTCCTATCAAGCCAGCGAGATGGATTAAACTTGTGTGCGTCTGCACCCCAGCGCGATTCAAGTCTGCACGATGGACTTGACACTTCGTCAGTCGTGGATTGGGGATGGGCCACACCGTTGGTAGGAGGCAATTGCGAGCGTGACAATCTGCCCCTTGCGAACAGGTACTTCGGACACGCGATTTCCGGTTAATGTGGTGAGACTGTCCGTCAGAGGGATAATTGTATCTTGGACGGCCATGCGGTCCACGATCGCTTCTGCTGGGTACAATCTTAAAATATCCTAAACAGCAATTAAGTTGTTGGTATCAATCGCCTCGCATAGTCACCTTGATGAGGCATTTAACAATCGTATGTGACATCAGCGCTGCGGGTGTAACCGAGGGTCGATTGGATCTCAGCGCGAAGTTTTTCCTGGAATTCTGGAGCTCTGGAAAGCTCCACTAGGCCAAAGGCGATAGTGTTTGCCTTAGAACGGGAATGCATCAGCGTATTAGCTCTGATCACTGGACTCTGTCACCGTAGTGTCTTGCCCTGCGACCGTAATAGTAAGGGTCTGAGCAGCCAGCTCGTCCGGGGTAAGTGCATTCCTCTTCTTGTCGGAACGATTTAGATCCACTAATGTGCCCGCCGTCGGGGTCATTAAAACGCTACCTTACATGGAAATACGCACAGAGCAATCCGAAAACATCCGTGTTGTTCTCGAGTCCCTTCTGTGCTGCCTCAGTCTTCTCCCGCACGATCCGGTCCCACAGTCTCTCCGCGAGATATTTCGCAGTACGAATGGCCTTCAAAGTTGGGGTCGGAAGATGGATGGCTGCGTGCCAGATCCATGTAGAGACGTGAGTACCGATGGCTTCCCCCAGTATTAGGAATGCAGATTGACTGGATGCGAGAGTCCTGGTATACGCGGTCATCAATCGGTATTTATGTCACGAAGACCGCTTACAAGATCCGAAAGTTGGACGATATGAATTCCTCACCCAAATCCTGTGCTGAGCAACCCAGGACCGTTGCAATAACCCTTAGAAAGAAAGATCGCTCGCGACCCTTGCCTTCACTTATGATACTTAATTTAGCAAGATTGAGAACTGGGCTACAACATGCGATGTACGAGCAACAATATTGTTGTAGCGTCTGTCTACGAGAGACTAGAACTGGGCAGATATTTGTCGACACTCCGACAGTTTCTTCTAACTGTCGGGTAAGCTGCAGGCAAGTTAAATCGCAGTTATTCCGGAAATCAACCTCACCGCTTGGGCGGCTTTTTCAAAGACCGGCCAATAATTTCGGACGGCAGCGACGGTGAATCTAACATTCAGCGCCGCCCGGACCTATTTGCGATAATCTCCTTTGACGAAGTCTGAGCTACATGCACAGATGCATATACGAAAGCATACCCTTAGCCGCCACGAGACCTTCTTTCCTGAGTAGGATCTGGGTGGCGTTTTCCAAGGCCGTACCATATTCGAAATGCGGGCTGTTCAGAATGTACTGCAATGAGCCTGGATCGGACACCATCAGACGGTCTTGCTGTGGAGCGATAAGTTTCATCACAATCCTTGCAACCGGAGTACACTGACACCAAAAC
>JARJLF010002492.1:0-36657 GCA_029378395.1 Mycena leptocephala
CACGACGAGCGAGCAATCGGGTGCTTCGAAGGAGGATATGTGTGGGCAGTGCATCCTCTGGCGAAGCGCTGAATGCACGTCCGCCGTCCCATGCGTGGGAGGTGGTGTTTGTACTGCGTGGCAGATGCATGGACTGCACTGGAGGTACGCGACGAGCCTACTATGCTATCACCACGCTGCACAAATGCTGGGCTTGGTTTACTGGCTGGACGAGACGTCCATGCCCGACTTATCGTGCCTGTAGCTGGCGTTCCTTCAACAAGATTCCCAGCGCAAATCAGCGTCGAAGGACGCATGCATTTCCTCTCGCAGGATGTACGACGGGCATTCTGCACGCGACTCCTGTGCTCACACACCCCGAACACTAAACTTGTGCGCCTGCTTCATGCCCATGCTTTGTGCTTCGTGCATTCATTCACCCACTCTGACCTCTCGTCTCCATTCTCTGTCGTCTGCTGTACGAGACGGCTCTGATCGCAGAATACTGGGCCATGGGCATGCTCCGTTCCAATTCCCGTTCCCGAGCACGCTTCAACCACTCATGCGTCGACGTCGTGAATCTCAGCCATCTCCCGCATGTCCATCTCATCCTCAGTCATTGAACCTATGTTCGATCGATTGCTTCATTTCCGCCTGCCTTTTCTTTTCACTGTTATCATTGTCGTTATGTGATGCTTTATTCTGTCGTCTCTTTCTCTGACCGCGAAGATTGTGACGCCGTTATTGACATTACCCTTTTCTTTTCTCTCTCTCTTACTAACAGCAGCAGCTTCGCAACTTCAGTCCGGCTTCCGATTTTATCCCTGCAAGTATTCTGTTTCGTTCTCTCTTTCCTATTCTTTCTTTCTTTCTGCTGTTCCGTTTCCTGTTCGGCTTTTGCTTTGGTGCAATGACCTCGTGTGAGAATGTGGAATCCAAAGAGTTGGGGGGGAAGCAAGAAAAGTTTCTGTATATTTCACTGGAAGTATGCAGGGATTTTATACCCTAAGAACAATGGAACAAATAAACTACGTAGGACAATGAAGACCAAGAGATAAATAGTTTCAGTCCAGCTGAAACTATGCAACACCATATCAACGGGCTGTGCGTCTCTACGCACAACGTGTCCCCATACGTGTCTGCGTACGTGTCGGCTTGTATTCCTCCAACACTCCCCCTCAAGCCGAGCTCTTCACCAAGCCGCATCGAATTCTACACTGGTAGCACCAGCAGTTTCTTTCTTCTCTGTGCAGCTAGCCTGGTAGTGGCCTTTCTTGCCGCAATTAAAGCAAGTAATCTCGGAAACGGGTCGCATGGGTCGAGTGCGATGATCAGAAGCACGGAAAGCAGCGTCGCGGGTGCTGGTAGGTGTTTTACGTGATTCCTCGTTCAAGAGGCGGCCAATCACATAGTCAAGGGTAAAAGTGTTGGGCTCAGTAGAGTCGAGCGAAACAACAAGGGTGTCATATGTGTCGGGAAGTCCCATGGTGAGCACAAGGATTATGTCTTCATCGTCAACAGTAATGCCAGCCTTTCCGAGCCGGAACGCAACATTGCGCACATCACCAATCCAAGATGCCATCTTCTGCTGGGTGTCCATCTTCATCGACATGAATTCATGACGCAATGCCATCTTCGTTGCAAAGCCTCGGGAACGATGAACCTTTTCCAGCTCCTCCCACACTTCATATGCGGTTGCAGGGGTCATATGTGCCAGTTGACCAACTTCCACAGCAAGGACCATTTCCGCACGGGCCTCAGCACTCTGCCTATCCCAGTCACGGACGGCCTTCGAATTCGGTCCAGTCGTCGGTCGCGGGGTGATCCCAACAGCAACATCGTGAATGTTCTTCCGAACAAATACAGCTTCCATCAAGATGCGCCAAATTTCGTAGTTTTCGTTCGTCAATTTCGTCATGCCCTTTGCCTCCGTCATCGTGGAAGTCGTAGGGCGTCAATCGGTTCGGTGTTCGGTTCGGGTTCGGGTTCGAGCTGCTCGGCGCAGAATTAGGGGGTTCGGGACACGTGCTTTCGGATACGGCACGATCGGTTCGGTTCAGTTCGGGACACGCGCTTTCGAGTACGGCGCGATCGGTGCTACTCGACGTAGACTTTCAGTGCCACTGGACGTGGGCTTTCGGTTCGGTTCGTAACTTGGTTTCGGTTTGTAATGAGAGCGAGGTCAAGTGCACAGGAGGTAAGGGCAGTCGGACTCGCGGGGCCAATAACCTGTGAGAATGTGGAATCCAAAGAGTTGGGGGGAAGCAAGAAAAGTTTCTGTATATTTCACTGGAAGTATGCAGGGATTTTATACCCTAAGAACAATGGAACAAATAAACTACGTAGGACAATGAAGACCAAGAGATAAATAGTTTCAGTCCAGCTGAAACTATGCAACACCATATCAACGGGCTGTGCGTCTCTACGCACAACGTGTCCCCATACGTGTCTGCGTACGTGTCGGCTTGTATTCCTCCAACACCTCGCTCCCCTACACCTGCACAGCTGTCTACTCAGCTGCATTTCTGTTTTCCTTCCTGGGGCTTGGGCTTGGGCTTGGCCTGGACGGGTGGAGGACGTGTCCACCGAGGCCGGTGCACATCTACCTCTCTGTTTCATCTTCGACCCGTTTCTGGTGTCCTATACAGGGATCTGATTTATCGGAAAGGGGAATAGAGGTGTAGATGGGTCGAGTGTGAGGTTTTCATGCCTGTGGCGGATCACCGGTGCGTCTCGTGCACAGGGCACGGCACAGGCGCGAGGGAGGGATCGGTCAGCGTGCATGCTGTCGTACCAATTGTTGTACTGAAAAAAAAACAAAAAAAAATTACGATGGCGTGCAAAATACCCTCAGGTGGGCTCATTTCCCATCCATTCACCCTGGAAACAAAACCGACATAATGATATATTCAGTCCTAGACTATCTCCAAAGAAATTAAATAGTTTCGAGCTACCGAACAAGAGGACAGATGGTTTGGTGGGGGGTCACTTCGCGGCCCAATTCTCAACAATGACCTCGAGTTTTTTTTCCATTCCAATGATACTCATCTAGCGTTCATTTGAACTACCTCGGAAGGCAGAAGGTAAATAGGTCAGAATTGTCAACCGAATGTTTTGCACATTTTGCGTTGCAAAATTAGTCTGGATTTTTTTTTTTTTTGATGTGTACCGGTACCTTCAGAGCCAGTGATCGTTGGGTGCGGGGAAATTGAGGTGCGCGCATCTGGATGTGTAGGCGGAAGTTTTGTGGTCTTTTTAAGTAACGGGACGGCGATGAGTGCACTTTAATACCAGCATTGAGAATGACGCAGTCCAAGCGCACAAGGATTGTGTTGGTCCTCTCTACGAACCACTTCGCGCTAAGATCTGGCATATGAATTGAAGCTCCCTTACTTCCAATAATATTATAATCCTGCGAAACTTGTTTCTGCGATGATGTTGTCCTTGGTTGCATTCCGTTTCTTGATGTCGTGGACAGCAAGAAGGAGATGTACTGCTACCAGTCACCACGAATGTACGGCCCATTAGGCCGCAGTTTTGAAAAGAATTGGTTGAGCAAAAAAGCTAAAGAAGAGAAACTTGAGCTGCCCCATTACTTCCATTGCTGCCCGAGGACCAGTTACCGATTGAGAGACCAGAGAGAAACGGTTGAAATTGCCATCAACGATTTCTGGTTGGAAAGAAGTTGTTGCATGGGTTTATGTGCGTTGATTCGGACTGAGCCGATATATATGGAGTCTGAACATTATTGAACATACTATGTGGATTTAACAGCACTGGATGGAGACCCCGATCTCGAGGAACTGGGCGCTTCAGTGCCTCATTGCGACCACATTTCTAGATGGCAAGTAAAGGTATTCCTGAATAGCTGGAAAATATATCTGAACACATCTCCAGAGCCAGTACAGGTCAGAAGAGGCGGTGTCTGAGATGTACCCTGGAGGCAGGGGAGGATGTTCTCGCCGTGAAATTCAGCAAATATAGCAGTGAAAGTCATAGGAACCCGGTGAAATAACCCCGACTTGAAACATATATTTTGGAGCGGTGAGTTGAAGTGCAAGTGGGATCACTGGTCTAAATTACTTGATTCCCAATGCCAAAGAAAGATATGGAAATCATATCTTGCTCAGCTCTTCTAAATCATATCTAGCAGCTCTAAGAATATTCTCGAGATGTTTGGCGCCAAATTGAGAAGGTAGTTAGCTTTTCGTGGCATGGTCAAAAAATAGTGATCAGGCGGTAAAAAAAAAATCTACCTCGCTCCTCAAATCACCCCAAAAAATCTTGAAAATATTGAAACAGCCACGGAAGATGATTTGATTTTGTCCATCAATGTCATGATTTGGCATTTTCCAAACTTTTTCGCGCGCACTCGAACCCACAACACCGGGACACCCCGGGTTATCGATTCCGGTCCAACCAACGAATATCCAATGACCAGAGGACATTGGATATTACAATTGCATCCCAGATTGTTGAAATAACCAGGTCTCAATCCAATCAACGAATATCCAACGAATAGAAGACATTGGATATTAAATTTCCAACAAATCACGACAGCATGCACAATTGAGGTCTTGGAATAACCAACCAGGGGTTATTCAATATGCCCTATTTGCCAATCAACCGCACCTCGATCATTCATCACCACAATCAAATATGAAGGTACCTTATAACACTGCACTTGGCAATCTGTCACAGGTTTGGGAGTTGAACTATATAAACCCTGTAGAATCTACACGTACAGTAGATTCTACCTTGCCTAATATCGAGTCTACTTTGACCTGACAATGGTGCAGCACTTTCTCACCACAACAACATACTCATATTATCTTCTCCTCGAGTTCAGTGTCAGTGTTACCCTACTGCCTCCGGATTATTTAGCGACATCCCTCCTCAATGGCTGCAGCCAAACACCTCCCTTATTATTGGGGTGTTCAGTGCTACCCCCTCGTTGGGTGTCACGATTCTCCTCACCTGCCAGCTGGGTCCTTCTCATCCCGCCACTGCCAACGCCAACCCAGGGCTCGTCTTGACAATCAATCATAACATTGCATTACCTTGGATGGATATGGATGCGGCCTATCTTATGTAGTTGTGGTATTTTGAATAGTGGAATTATCTTATATACTCAGGTTCAATCTTGATAGGAAAGTTATAAAATTTACGGCATATGTTTCTACATAATATTCTCATACATACACAATTGTGATTGGCTCTTTTATCTAGCATTAAACTCCAACATGGATATAAGGTACCCAGTGAAAAAATGACTTTTCCCAACCAGACTCCTCACAAAGTTTCCTAACTGCTAGCTGCAATGCCTCAGCTGCCTGGGTTGGATCTGGTGGTGATGTCTTAAGGAGATGTTCATAAACATCACTCGCAATTTGTGGTGCATCATTATCCATGATTGTCCACATTGTTGCAATCACACCTCGGTACCCTGCTAGCAACATCCCAGCTGCAAGATGGACAGACTCCTCCTGGACCTTCTTGTCCCCAGTGGCAGTTTGGCAGGCAGAAAGAAAGGCCAGATTAGCATGAGGAAGTGAGAGATTAATAATACTAGCAAGTGTAAGCTGTTGGCTTCCAGCAAGGAGAAGTGCACTTTTTGTAGGATCAGAGGCATCTTGTACACCATGGCATGCAAAGTGCACCCAGCTGGAATCCCTCATACTTTGTTGAACATTTTCTATTGTTGCATTATCTTCTTCCAATCGCAACACAGACAGTTTTCCACTGGCATGAGACTGTATGCAATCAATCTCTTCTTGAGTTCCAGGAATATAGGTCTGGCCAAATGCAGAAGGTTGAGCTACCAAAAGCAGTTGTGGCTCCTTTTCCGATTTTGACTGAGAACGAAAGCCTTCAATCAAGGCAGTCAAGGAGGGTGTATAGGAAGAAACCACAAAGTCAGACAGCTTGGAGCCAAAGACAGAGTCTTTTCCATAGAGGCCTGCAGCATGGATGGGGAGAAATGTGAAAGGTCCTGTCGGACACCACCAGATGCGTTTAAGATGCTCTCTGGTTGGAGTCTAAAGGAAAGGTTGATAAAAATAATTGTGTGTGCTTTGACTAATAAGACTTACTGTAATTGCAAGTGCATCCAAGATAGGCTTAACAAGTCCCATCCAGAGCTCAGAAAGAATGCGTGCAAACTCCATCTCTGAACTCAAACTTCCCTCTCGCTTTCCATACAATCTATCACTGCGTCCACTAGAAGGAACAAGAGTTTCAAAAGACTTTGAGAGAGTTTCTACATGCTTAGGTGTGAAATCAACGAGTGGGACATGTATAACCTTGCCATCACAGCCAGGAAGAAGTATTAGAGCATCACAGGAAATTCTGCTGAAAATCAAAAGCACCACATGGCCTTTTTGTGCAGCAGCTGAAAGCTCAGAAATTGTTTTAGGCAGTAGAAATTGTTCAAATCCTTGCAACTCTCTAATTTCTTTTAGAAGCTTGATTCGCTTGTGAGCATTCTCATGAGCCTGCTGTGCAATAGCTTGGGGGAGTTATAGTTTCCAGAGATTGTAGCCTCTGAAATATTTCTCCTTGTAGTAGCGCCCTCCAATTGAACAGAAAGAGAAATGAGGTCACTTGCAAGCTTAGGATGCTGTTGCTGCAGAACATCTACTGGAGTACGCAGGTTAAGCAACTGACCCCAGATGATTGAACGACCCTGTTCTAGCCATTCTACTGCCTTTTTCAGTTGGCCAGCTGCAATTGCAGAAGCAGCAGCATCTCTTACAATTGAACCTGCCTTCACAATGCGATGATGACGGTCTGTAATGGATAGACCAAGCCAGGCAAATTCTGGGAGGATGCTAAGAACTACACCATAAGCATCGAGGAGTGATGAATGGTCATCAATTTCAGCGCAGCGTGCCCACATTGATGCAGTAAGAAATCGAATATAGGAAGGACCAGTGATTAAATGTGCAGCAGTAGTATAATGAACTCGTGTTTTCTGAAGTTCATTGAGATCTCCGAGATGCTCCAAACGACAGAAGTGAGCATTGGCAAGATTGTTCAACTTAGATGGCTTGCCAGGGTGCCCATCCGGAGTCAGATTGACAGCCTGCTCATTCATCAACACAGAATTATTGAGGTCACTAAGGTTATGAAGTTGCTCAAGCGAGCGAGTAGAGCACTTCCAAGATTAGTCAACATTGATGGCTTATTGGGATGTTCATCTAGAGTTAGCCTAATAGCATCTTCTGCTACTGACACACATCTATTCAAGTCTTCAAGGTCCTCCAATTGCTCAAAGCGAGTTAACAGACAAGTGCTGAGATTGTTTAGCCAGAATGGCTTGTCAGGGTGCCCATCAGGAGTCAGGCTGATCACATCTTCATAAATTGACACAGAATTGTTGAGATCATCATGATTACCCAGTCGCTCAAAGCGAGTGATCAGAGAAGTACCAAGACTGGCTAACCTCAATGGCTTATCAGCATTATCTATAGCCAGAAAAACAGCTTCTTTGTGCACTGACACAGACTTGTGGAGATCAGCAAGGTCACCAAGTTGCTCAAAGCGGGTGTTCAGGGCATTGCCAAGATTGGTCAATCTTGTGGCCTTGTCAGGATGCCCATCTGGTGTCAAGTTGATAGCATTTTCAGCCACTGACACAGACATATTAAGGTCACCAAGATCTCCCAAGTGCTCAAAGCGATCTTGAAGAACATTGCCAAGATTGTTCAACAAATTTGGCTTGTCACAATGCTCATCTGCAGTTAGTCTGACAGCAGCTTCTTGCATCAACAGGGACTTGTTGAGGTCACTGGGATCACCCAGTTGGCGGAAGCAAGTAAGCAGAGAACTGCCTAGATTACTTAACAAGAGTGACCTGGATGGGTGTCCATCTGGAGCCAGGCTAACAGCAGCTTCATGCATTGACACAGATCTTCTGAGGTCCTTTAGGTCACCAAGATGTTGAAATCGAGTGAGCAGAGAATTGCCAAGACTATTCATCCATACTGGCTTTTCACAATCTGTATCTGGACTCAAGCCAACAGCTCTATCTTTGAGTGAGACAGATCTGTCAAGGTCTTCAAAATCACCCAGTTGTTGAAACCGAACAAGGAGGGATCTGCCAAGATTGTTCAACAATAGTGGTTTTTTGGGATGCACATCTGAGGCTAAATGGACAGCAGCTTCTTTGACTGAGATGGATTTATGGAGGTCACTGAGATCACCCAGGCGCACAAAGCGAGAAAGCATGGAACTGCCAAGGTCATTCAATGACAATGGTTTGTTGGGGTCTTCATCTGGAATCAGGTCAGTAGCATCTTCTGCTACTGACACAGACTTATTGAGATCAACGAGATTTCCCAGTTCCTCAAAGCGTTTGAGCAGGGATTTGCTGAGATTACTCAATCTCATCCCTCTTTGTGGATGATTGTCAGGAGTCAAATTGACAGCAGCTTCTTTGAATGAGACTGACTTCTGAAGGTCACCAAGGTCCCCCAGTCGCAGAAAGCGAGTGAAAATGGAGATGCCAAGGTTGCTCAATAACATTGCCTTGTCAGGGTGATCATTTAGTGTCAGACCAACAGCATCTTCAGCTACTGATATAGATTTATTGAGGTCACCAAGATCCTTTAGCTGCTCAAAAAGAGTAAAAAAAGAGTTTGCAAGATTATTCAGCCATGATGGCTTGTCAGCATTTTCATCTGAAGTCTGACTGACAGCATCTTCTTGCATTGACAAAGACTTGTGGAGGTCAGTCAAGTCACCATGCTGCTTGAAACTGGTTATTAATGCAATACCAACATCTTCCATATAGGTGGCATTTGTGGGATCATCTCGTACTGCATCTTCAAATGCACAAACTGCTTGGTTTAGGCTGTCTATCTCCCAAGATTTCTCCCATTGAACAGTGCAAATAGTGCCAAGTGTATTGAGATATATGCCTCGGCTGGGATTTGCAGTGGATAGCAGGAGAATCCTCTCATGCATCACCCAAAGTTGGAGGATATCAATGTGGATTCCAACTTCTATGTCTTCACACATCTCTATTAGGCATGAGCCAATCCTTTGGCCATCAAGAGAACTAACTGTGGAGAACTCAGTAATATTCTGGCATGTTGAACCATCTCCTACTATTTTCCAGTAGATTGAAACCACCAGCATCTTCCATGGAAGAGGGCTCAATAACTGAGAAAACTGCCCTCATTTTGAGTGAAGGACCATTGACGTTCACTTTTGTAAGTTCCAGACACAAACCTGGTTCATATCCCCTACTCAGCACCATTTTTTCAGCTATGGTGGAAATACATACAAGTTTTCTCTTGGTCACTGCCTAGGACCTGATCTTGTCCTATTTCAACAAAACCGAGAAGTCTGATCCCCCGCCTCTTAGTCTGGCACATGATTGCTATTGAGAAAGTAAGAGCACTGTCTGGACTTTTGAGCCAAATGAGTTTAGTTGTGAAATCATTTTGACAAGCTCTATTGACTTACACCATAAACCCAACTTTGAGCTCCCAAGACTTCTGAGATGCCTCAGATTCCACTGCAACTGTTTGATGGATGATATTCTGGTTGAGAATGAGCTGTGCAAATATCTGCATGTCCAATGGAAGATCCTCATGGGGATCAGACTGAGATTTGATTTGAATATCTGCAAAGAAATAAATAAATAATTGGGGCATCACACAGACAAGTACACATACCATGAAGATAGAGGCTAAGTAATGTCAAGGACTTAGCACCCTGTATCAAATATGAATGTAAACTGTGACTCACACTTTAGGCATGCTAAGAGTTGTTGGAAAGGTAGGGGCCCAGGATCAAGCTAAACCTGCTACTATATAATAATGGGTGAGATCCCACGCAAAGAACGGGCCTTATGAAACAGTGCACATGCTGCCCTTGATTAGTATCATACTGGATTTAGCACATTCGAAGAATATTCCAATGGGAATTATATTCTGCAAGAGTTGTTCCACATTGCATTTGATGCTGGTAATAGTAGTATGAGTTTACTACTGTACCCTCCATTGGTTTAGTGAGTACTCCACAGGTATGGTTCTTATGAGGCTGCAACTAAATTTGCTATCATTGATTTTTATCAGAGGCGATGCATGTCAATGTCTGATTTTAGCATGCAGGGTGGATACTGATTGATAATCTAGGGTTACCATCTCAATGGGACTAGGAGTACTTATTTGATAGGTGCTGGCTCAAAGAATAATGCAGTTCTGGCTTTGCAGAACATAAAGCAGATATCAAAAATTTCTCAAAATGATTATTTTTTACTGTTAACTTGC
The DNA here is from genome assembly GCA_029378395.1 of Mycena leptocephala. Classification (NCBI taxonomy): domain Eukaryota; kingdom Fungi; phylum Basidiomycota; class Agaricomycetes; order Agaricales; family Mycenaceae; genus Mycena; species Mycena leptocephala. Next base: position 10,260 of record JARJLF010002492.1, read on the forward strand.
TCATCAGCGGCTTTGCCACTGTATCATCAGCCCATTGAGTAACAGATTGCTATCTGACCACCAACTGAGTACAATGTGGGTGTCCTGTCAAGTCAAGGGCAGCATAGGGAAGGTGAAAGAGGGAGGGGGGCTGTGTGGTGTGTGATCTAGAACCAGGCTGCTGCGAAAATGTGATGCTTCCATTATGATCATGTGTTAACTTTGAACTGACACCCGTGGGATAGGACCGGTGATTATCGGTTGGGAGGTTGTATCCAATTTTTGGCCCGAATTTTTTAATTGTCCAAACTTTTGGGCAACTTCAGGTCCGAAAATTTGTCTGAATTTTGCTTCTAACCTCGACCTGGACTAGAATAAAGCGGGTAAGGCCGACAAGTGGCACGGCCCGCTACCACCAATAACTCTTTGATTCCCATCAGAATTTCTAGGCAGCCCAAAGCTCGCTCGGTTGACGCTGCCGCGTTGACCAGCTCGCATTGCCGCGCATTCAGGTTGAACATGTAAGAGTGGTAAACAAGTTGTATCATAATTTTCTTTGGCAGTCAACTTTGTACTTTAAATTGGAGAAGTTGCACTCCAAAAGGTTAAGTAGGCTTCGGACAGAGCTAGCGTGGAGTGATCTCGAGGAGGGCAGATTTTTTTTCTTGGCCAAGTTATCAAAAAAGGCCAGACAGCTTCAAAAATGCATTTGGAATAGTTTCAAGCCAGATTGGGAAGTCGGATCACAAGGATCAGCACTACATTGATCGTCAAAGTGTTGCATTCATGCTACATAGTACTACATAGCGCTCCATAGTATGCTATAGTACCTAAAAATCAGGATTTGCTGATGGAGGAACAGGAGTTTGGTTGCTGAGTGTACCAAGAAAGGCTGCGAAACACCCTGGGTTACCGTGGTAGGTCATTCCAATGCATTGATCTTGCATCCACTGAGCTCTGTAGTTTCATAAGGTAGGCTTGGATTTAGAAGGTCCAGTGCCCAACAACTGGGTGGGCTGGCAGTGGGATGCACCCCACAGATGACCATAGGCCGGTAGAGATAGTGGAGACAAAAGAATGAGAAACTCCTTCCCTTTATGGTAGGGGGCCAACTTGAGGGGGGGAGGGGGGGGGTATATTATACTCACGTGGTCCACAGGCGGAACAGCGAGTTTACGGAAGACAAACATGTAGTACTGTACAGGTGGTTATTCTTACAGAGTTCTACAAGATGCCAACCGAGCATGATCATCATTCCAGGGGGTCGAACGTACAAGACGCTAGCAAGGTGTGAACTGGCCGGCTGTTTGAATGGCTGGACTTCTGGTTAGAACCTCATGGGACCTGACCACAAGCAGAGTATGCAAGTGTACGGGAAGAGTTCTCTCTTCCCAGGTGAAAATCCCCGGCGTCCACCAGTTCACAGAAAACTGACGTACTTTTGCAGATGCATGCAACCACAGTTCAAGTCTACTTCCGAAGAAATAGACCCAAGAGTTTTTTTTGGAGGGGGTCGGACCGGCCATCCATCAAGGAATGACCCAATAGAGGCTCCAGGCCAGAATGATTCACAAGGGTGAGGAAGAGGCTTGCCAGAAGCCATGTATCAAGGGCCCGCCGGTGGTTCCAGAAGTAGCATTGGGGTAGCATCATATATCCGGAGAACATTGAACGTAAGCTTAGCCAGTATCGGCGTGACTTCTCTAGTGACTTTTTGACAAATTTACCAGTGTTGCTGTCGAATTGGAGCCGGCCCGTTAGCAAGTCTTTGGTGCGCGATGATGTGTCTATTTCATTATCAATTCAAGCCTCCATCGAAAGTTTCACCAATTTCATTGTCTCCTGAATTGCTGAAATTTGCAGCGGTCCCGAAATGTCAAGTTCGACCGGCACGTAGAGGCGTGAGAGGATAATCCGTAAGTCATTCACCCAGGAAATCTTCTTGGCACGCGCCAGACCAAGCAATTCCTGGAGAGCATTCCATGCCGGCCTATCCAATAGCACAAAATTTTGAGCGCCAGGTAAACACGTCGATATTTGATAGGCCAGATACCAGTTTCAGAGAACAAAACAGCTTTCATGGAGCGAGAGCCCATTCCAAGCATCCGCCGAACAAATTTCAGAGGTTCAAACCAGATTCCTAGGTAGCGAGCCTGTTGTTGTTGCTGTATAGCCTTCCCTCCTCAGTGACACGTGGGGTAAGTTTTCTGTCGCGGCCCAAAGATTTGATACAAGCACTTCGGCGTCTCGCAGCCATTGTTGTTAGCCCATGACTGTGAGTCATTCAGGTGCATCTGAAATCCAGAGGGCATGAGGAGGCCGTCATGACGTCGCCTGCGTGTTCGATCTGGTTGATAGGAACACCATTCAACTGAATGTCCTTTGGGTGATGTGCAAGGATGAAATCCGACATAAACAAGTTCCACAGGTGGGGGGAGCCAGGATCTCCAGTTAAAATACCCAGGAGAGACCTGAACTCCGGTGCATATTGGCCATCCAGACGAACAATGTACTGAATCCTGTTATAGAGACATTTCAACCATTCGATCATCGGCCCCGAGATCCCGAGTTTGGCAAGTTTAACCCAAAGGGTTGACCTATCGGTCCCTTTTCAGGTCCAGGTAAGCAACGTACAAAGGCTTTTTCAGGTCCTGCGCCTTGGCAATCAGACAGGCTAGCACAAATGCGCTGTCGTTCGTCCGAAGGTGTTCCTGGAAGCCATTTTGAGACTCGGGAATTGCACCAATGTCCTCAGCACCCTCACGAAGATGGCGGTCAATTATCAGTGTGAGCATTTTGAGCATGCAGCATTCCAATGCAATAAGGCAATAGCCTTTCGCGTCCGTGGGGTCTTTATCCTTCTTATCGGATTTTTGAAAGCCGAACCGTGACCCCTTGGGTCGAAGACTGGTGGCAGTAACCGAAGGGGTCGGACACTAACTCAGCAGGATTACGATCATCTGCCGGCATTGACTGTACGGCAGTCAACAAGTCGAGGGGTTTTAGGAGAGGAGATGAGTGCTTACGCAGATGGAAATGACCAAAATGTGATTTACTGCAGGGCCTGAAAATAGGGCACCCTAAAACCCTTACCTAAAGGTAGCGGGAATTTGTCCGAACTTCGCTTTTAACTTCATTTTTGCTCAAAACTGCTCAAAAATGGTTCAAAAATTCTATTCTGCTATAAAATCGTCTTCTGGAACTTCTACGAGAGTCGGAGAGACTGATATGTTGATGCCGTACAGTGTTTAGGCCTGCTGCAGCCCTGCACAACAGCTCCTTCTCCACCATCAGGTCCTCTCAAAAATATCATGTCACAGAACAGTTCAGGATGCCACCAAGATCGAAGGGTCCAAGCGCGACCACATGAGGAAGTGGATCAGCGGCCCCAGTGTTTTATCGGAATATGATCTGACTTTCCCCAAAGCAACCAAAATTGTCCGAATTTTGGATCTGACCTTGCCACCACCCCTAAATTTGTCCGAACTCTAACCTCGGGACATTTACAAATTTTGTCCGAACTCCGGAAACAACCTCCCAACCGGTAATCACCGGTCCTCGTGGGGTGCAGGCTGATAGAGTGGCTTCTTTGAACGTCCTTTACCTACTCCTGTCTCAAATGTCGTGCTCTGCATTATCACATGAATAAGTTGTTGGAAATTAGAAAGCACTGACTATACCCTAGTCTACACCAAAGTAGGTCACATCTATTTATTAATCTCTCAACAGACTTCCCATTCTTAACATTGTTCTGTACTCCCTGCAATCTGTGATTATACAAGAGCGTGGTGGGCCACTTTGCACTTCAGTTAAGGAAGTCGGTGCTGGTGATTGGCCACCTCAAAGTTTAAAGCTGATCTTCCAAAGATCTGGAGCTGAATAGCCCAAAGCGAACTTTAAAAGGTTCAGAATGACTTTGCTATTTGCGGAGAAAGACTTGCCTTTCAAGAGAGAACCGAAGATTTGGGGATGATGACAGAAAAGCGGAGTTTGAAAGCTTCACACACCCGTAATTTTATAAAGAGAGAGACCAACCTGTTGTGATAAATTTGGGATAATTAACTTCAATTGCCGGGTCAGACTCGCCAAGTAACTGGGCTATTTCAAAGTGCCACTTGATAAATTAGATATATCATAAGCTCAGCACCACTACAGCAGCAATTTTTTTTTTTTTTTTTTTTTGCAATGAGCATGAAAATACAACTTCTCCTTTAGAAAAACGCAAGTTCGAAGGCAAAAATGTATCTCTTCCCTTATGTCGTCTCTTTTATATCTCGTTGTTATACCAGGCATACAGTAATAACCTGAGTCATTGGACTCATTCCAGGAGGAAGGCCGACTCGCAGTAGTACCATAACACTTGGTTCAACTTCGCTCAATGAGTTTTCTGGTTCTGGCACAGGCATTAACTCCAGTTGGGTTCATGTGTTACCCAATGCAAAGAAATTTAAATGGCTACAATGCGGACTTGTGTTACAAATATATTATCTCTCTGCCATGAATCAACTCCCTCGTGCGCAGAGTCTGGCTTTCCTCCTGGCTTTCCTCGCCTCGTACCGAGCAATATTATGTAGGAGTTCAGGTAGGTGAGGGCGATCATGGTCTAGTTGCTGAAGTTTCTCGAATGCATCTATGTCTGCAAGAGCTACAACACCATCAGGCCATTTACTAATTGTGTGGAGTGTATCAATCGCCGGCTGGTAGTGCCTGGAACATAGGGTTTCAACATCAAGTTTCCTACAAGATAATATGTCTGATCCAATGACTCACTGTGCGAGTAGCACGAGCTGCTGCAACATATTCAACTCCAAAATGACGAGCACAGTTCGCTCATGGCCAGCTAGCTCTTCTATGAGCCAGCAGGTCTGATATGCGATGCTCGAGCTCTGTGATTTGAGTAATTTCGAAATGTGGTAATGCACCTTTGCATCAACCATAGCTTGTGCTCCCTCCAACCAATGCGCAGTCGTAGTTAACACATACATGGCCTCCCAAACAACTCCAATATCTTGGTCACTAATTTACATAAAATGAAAATCTGTGTTAAAATGGATTTGTATCAAACTCACTCCAAGAGAGCCACAAGTTGCTCACAGCCCCTCATCTCCAAGATGGGTGGTATGGTGCACTCGCGCTGTGTCAACTGGCCTAATAAGTTGCATGATGAACTCCTTGCCACAGGGTCTGGTGACCCCAGCATTTCCCAGATGTAATGGAAACCAGGTGAATGCACCACTGCTTGCGCCTCATTCTCAGATACACCACTTCTGCCTCCCAACTCCTGCAGAATGGCGGCCTTGGTCGCCCACTAGACAAAGTCCCACCTAGAGCAGCAACATCGCATCAGCCAACAAGCTCAGGCATTAAAAATTCCAACACCTACGGAAGATAAGACCAGTATGTCTTCAACATCTCTGTTGAAAGCGGCCTGTCTCTATTCTTTTTGATGAAGTCCAATGCCTGGCGGTGGTACATGAACTTCGTCAGCGGCTTTGCCGCCACATGAAGGTTGATTGTGGGACCGTGCTGAAGCAACGAGTTGCTATCTGACCACCAACTGAATATACTTGCATGGGTATCTGTTCGAGTCAAGGGTGGCATGGGGGGAGGGTGCAAGAGGGAGAAGGGCTGTAGAGCCTTATGGACTCCCTCAGTTTGGCTGCTGTGGAAATGAGGCGTTTCGGCGCTCATCTCTTCTCTTCTCTTCTCTCTCTTTATAAAATCGAGCCTGTCCGAAGCCTTTTAAACTCCGCTTTTGAGACATCAGGCCCGAGGCTTTGGAAGCGCTGGATCCAGGCCTTTGGAAGCGCTCAATAAACAGCGCTTCCTCGGGCCTTTTGACCATGATCAACTTTAAGCGCGCGTCTCTTCTCTCTCTTTATAAAATCGAGCCTGTCCGAAGCCTTTTAAACTCCGCTTTTGAGAGATCAGGCCCGAGGCTTTGGAAGCGCTGGATCCAGGCCTTTGGAAGCGCTCAATAAACAGCGCTTCCTCAGGCCTTTTGACCGTGATCAACTTTAAGCGCGCGCGCGCCTATAAAAGTGTACACAATGCCAAACTCCGCTTTTCACTCACTGGTAAAGTTTCCGAGGTGCTAATTCAAGCGCGGCTTTGGAAGCGCTCATATTGTAATACATTGTCCAAATTTTTTTTATTTGAATGTCCGCAAGTAGGAGCCGGCGCGAAGCGTCGGCAACTGCTTGTTTTAATTTTGAACTGATGCCGTGGGATGCGGGCCGATTTGGGGTAGATAGAATGGCATCTTTGAACAGCCTTAATGTCCGTGAAATGTCGTAAAATTTTGTGCTCTACTATGTCAACACGACCAATGGATGCTTCGGTTGAAGACTAAGTGGCTCTTGGTGTAGTTGGAAATTCCAACAAGTCACTATATATAGCAGCTTACACTCGACTCGGAATGGCCTGAGGATCCATCTCTTTTAATATCTTGGCAGACTTCCCCACTCTTGATATTGTTCCGTACGATACTGCAATCTCAATGATTTCAACCTAAAACACGTGGGAGCACTACAGTACTTCATCGCAAGATACATACCTATCTCAGGTTATCAGTGAATAATAAAATGTACTCTGCAGTCTGGGTTGAGGTCGTTGAGTGGAAAATCTTGAGCGGATAGAGTTGAAGACTTGCGTGAGATTGTGGGGGAGTTAATAATATAAAGCCATTAATATTAATTTGTTCATAAAGCTGGCGGGGACAGGTAAATCTGCGCTCGGAATCCGAATCCAGATCCACTCATACATCCCTTTGAAGTCTTTCGGGGACTGGGACGAGAAATATTTCAAATTTAATCCCATGGATCAATTTTTGTGGAAAAAGTGAGACGAGATGAAGTTCAAAATTTGATGAACCAAGGCTTGATTGGAAGGATGGCCCGAGTTCGAAGTTTGAAACTACCTGGTGTGCGGAGAATTTACATGGTGGTTGAATGGTTTCTACCTCCGAGTCGGGTTGCAAAACGGTATGTAGACTCATGGGCACCAATGTAATGCTCAGAACTCCGGATCCATATATATACGTTGACACTACAGTGTACTTGAGAGGCAAGTAAATTCTCATCACCGAGTCAGTGAAACCGCGAGTAAAAAGGGCTGTGCGAATGGGCTTTGAGATTGAGATTTGATTTCGAGGAGGAATGTTGAATTTAAACTTATTTCCGGAATTCGGAACCGCAGGATTTTCGGAGGGGTACAGGACATGCCAGTGTATCCATCGCTTCGGTTACAGTAGATCTAGAACGGGACATACATACACAACTGTTCAGGCTTCGGTTGTCAATTGTCATTGTGCAGTCTAGCGTAAATGAGGAGATGCACAGACGAGAAGCATGAGGGGGAGAGAAAACTGGAAGGAAAGTGTGACTTTGGAGCTTAATGTATTGATAAAAACCGCTGCACTTTGTAGTCCATAGCTATGAGCGAGAAGAATTTCTTCGCGCGAACAGGCTTTATTATCAGCGACTGCCTAGTGGGCCGGTCTAGCTAGTGGGCCATTTGCACAATACAGGTGGGTACAATGTACAATGTTCAGATTTGGGACCTGTGGCATGGTACGCGACCTATGAGGACTCTGTATGTCAAATTTGGAGGCAAGTTACGGCGGCGATCAAAAGCGGTGCAACATTTTGATACCTGATGTCGGCGTGTGAACATCATTTCTTATTTCCGAACACCGCTTCGGGCTTTCACCTACCCCTTTCTCCACCAATTCTTCACCGATTCACACAGTCTGGGGCTCCTTCTCATCGTCTGATCCTGGGGAATGGCATGGGCTCATCGTATACATCAAAACCGTTCCGTCTCGTCTCCTGCAACCTCGCGAAAGGCCTCTATCTGATCTCCAGTAGTCCACTGCAGCAACCGCTATAGTGAGCCACCCGCGGACACTATGGCAGTAGAACTTTGATGATGTATTTGGGATACACAGTAATATCACTTCCCCAGGCGATGGGTTCTCATCGGCTCGACTTCCTGGTCACGGCGGGATACATGTCAAAACCCACGGATTTCATTAGCGCGTATAGACGGACTTTTTTGAGGGGTTATTGGTGTGTGGAGGCCGTACTATCCTGATTAGTACACTCAAATACATCGTATATCGCCATATGTACCCTCCTTTCCGCCAAAAATTCCGTCTTTGCTTCGTAGAGCGCCCCATTCAATCTACATACCAATTTCACCCATCATCCTTGGGTTCAAGGCAAATGCTTACGGCGCTGAAATACCTTGGATTCAGATTTTGGGTGTATATACTGGTGGGCTCATATCACTTTGTTAATCTGAGATACACTGGGGTGGCCAGTATGAGTCCAAGCTAGTGATTTACGACAGTGGCCCACTACCACGTTTTTTGCCATTTTCGGAAAGCGCCAGAAGAAAAATTTGGTAGGCCCGAAAGCCGTCGTGTAAATTCGCGAAAAATATATCCACTCACTCATAGGATCCGTACCTTCCTTCAAGACCCCATATATTTGTATCCGCCCCATTTTATCCGTGCACACGAGGCCAAAACCGCTAAGGTGGCCCAGTACCCAGTCGCTGATAATAGGCATTGGAAATTTTTTCGGGGAGGAGAGACATCAAATTACTTTTTGGCGGGATTCGGAATCAGAGTCAGATTGCGGGATTTTCGTGCTAGCCGTCCGTCTACAACTTAATTTTGATGTGAAAATACTTTTTTTTTTCTCTTCCCGTTCCAGGGACATTGTTCGGGCTCAATCTAGAGGTGCTGATGAACATGCGCAGACGAGATAACACAAGGAGCGGAAAAAGGAAGATTGTTGATGGGGGCAGCCACAGCTACAGCCTACAGCCCCCACGAGCGGAGGAGGAAACAGCGCTGTCAGACGTGTACCACATGGGTCGAAGGCATGCGAGCGATTTATAAGACGGACTTGAAGTTGGAGGTAACTCAATTTTGAGCATACGGGCTTTGGGTTTGATATGGGATTATACGATATGATTTTTGGGGGAGGCATGGTGAATTTATTTTTCGGAATCGGATTACCAGATTCCGGAGGTAGACTCAGACTCGGATTGACTGTTCGTCTACAGTAGATCTAGAACGGGACATACATACTTGATATAATGGTTCGGGCTTTTGTTGTCACTGTCTAGAGCGAGAATGAGGAGGCCGTGGTGATGCGCAGACAAATCTGAGAGAAAGAGATCTGGAGGAAACAGAAACCCAGCCTAGAGCGTGGGAGGTAGGTGTAGATAGGGGCACCTACAGGCGACCAGCGGAAAAGGGAATACAGAGGAAGATGTGTACCATGTCCACGCCCGAGTCTCAGTCGTTCCGCCAAATTTTCGTCCAAGTCCGAGATCGGTGTGGTCGGGTTAGGTCTGCAGATGAGTAAAGGAGTACCTCCAAGATTCGTCAGTGCGGCAAGAGGCGGCAAGTCGATATTGGATGGATATGGGGGGACTGGGGCCTGGGAGATAGAGATAAGCAGTCAGTACGAAGATTAATATTCAAATTTGGGGTGGTAAGGGTCGGGCGAGATGTTACGGGTGGACATGGCTTCTTAAGCGGAGTCGGTTGTGTTCTGAAAGGCAAGTAAGTTTCGAATCTTGAAGTCCATTGATAAAGCAGAGATGTCATTATGGATCCCAGCCCGGAGAACGTGTACTCAGCCAAGTCTTGCAGGTCCGAGGCTCCAAGTTTAGGTAGCGCAAGGGACGAGTGTGTGTGTGAGAGAGAGAAGGGAGAGTCTCACAGTAGTCATGATGACTGCCGCAGAGGTGTCGGAGAGTATGAGCAAATTCGAGAGCTTATATCGGTCAGACTTTAACTTAGGTATAAGACCATTTCAAGTAGGGATAAACATATTGGGGTGAGCCATTCGAGTTGAAATATAAGACGGGCACGGCTGAAAAGTCGAGTTGAATATCGTTGAGGTCGTCGAGACGAAAGTGACGTTCTCAAGTGACGTAAGTTCTGAAGTTTGCCCGGGCCGGCGATGTTTAGATTGCCGCTTGTTGTTCTTCCTGTTCTTCCACTTCGCCTCTGTTTGAATGGATCGACCACTGGGCCCCACCACCCCGCCTAGATGCTTCGGCCGTCATTCCGCCCGTACATAGGCTACCTAGTACCGAGTCTACAGGCATACTATCCCCACCTGAATTCGAATCAGCCCGAGTGAACATTAACACCCACCCGCGCCTGCGTACCGCCCCACCACCACTCGCATGGCCGACATCTGCATCCACAACAGCAGCAGTATGCGCTGCAACACGGCTACCCAAGCGGACCGGGCCCGGCGGGCCCGAGCATATGATGGGGGGTGATTGCGGGCAGAAGCCGGGGAGGGAGGGAAAAGACGACGAGGACAAAGAGCTGCCTTGAGGAGACGTGCGTAAGTGCCTTCCTTCCTAAGTATGTGCCTTATTTTCCTTGTCTCTGCTTCTCTGTGCGGTCTTGCTACGATGGCAGGTCCGCGTCTGCGTACACCATGACGACGTATCCGCATGTCGATTTCGTTGGCCTTTACGCCCTATGCCCAACCCGCGCTCGAGCCACACACCGACCTCACCGACGCCATCCATCTTACCTCGTCTGGTGGAAGCGGAAGTGCGGTCGGCTAGGGCATGGGTATGGCGTGGCGTTCGCTGCGTATACACACGCACGACGAACGAACGATCGGGTGCTTCGAGGGAGGACGTGCATGGGCAGCGCATCCTCTGCGAAGCGCTGAATGGATGTCCACCGTCCCATGCCTGGGATGGTTTTTGTACCGCGCGGCAGACGCATGGACTGTATTGGAGGTACGCGCGATGCCGGGCTTGGTTTACTGGCTGTACAAAACGCTCGGTTGCGTCCATGTCTGACTTATCGTGCCTGCAGCTGGCGTTCCCTAAACGAGACGCCCAGCGCAGCTCAACGTCGAAGGACGCACGCATTTCCTCTCGCAGGAGGTGCGACGGGCATTCTGCACGCGATTCCCGTGCTCTCTCGCACCCCGAGCACCGAACGCGCGCGCCTGCTTCTTGCTTCATTTACTCACTCACTCTGACCTCTCCTCCTCATTCTCGCTCATTCTTCTTCGTTCGCTGTACGAGACGGTGATGACTGCACAGTGGTGGGACCATGGGCTTGCTCCGTTCCAATCCCCTTTCCCGAGCATGGTTCACCACTCTTGCGTCGACGTCTTAAATCTCAGCCATCTCCGGCACGTCCATCTCATCCTCAGTCAGATCGGACTTTGTGTTCGATGGATTGCTTCATTTCCACCTGCCTTTTGTCGTGTCTCTGTGATCATTTGCTCTATGTTATGCTTTCTTCTGTCGTCTCTTTTTCTGGCCGCGAAGATCGTGACACTGATACTGACACCCTTTCATCTTCTCTCTTTTGGCAGCAGCATCATCGCAACTCGAGTCCTGTTTTCCATTTTATCCCCTGCAAGTCTTTCATTTTCATTCTCTCTTTCATGTTTTTTCTTTCTTTTCTGCTATTCCGTTTCCTGTTCGGCTTTTGCTTTGGTGTAGTGACCCCGCTCCCCCTACACCCGCACCGCTGTCTACTTAGCTGCGTTTCTGTTTTCCTTCCTGGAGCTTGGGCTTGGCCAGGACAGTAGAGGACGTGTCGGTACACATTTAACTCTGTTTCATCTTCAACCCGTTTCTGGTATCCTACACAGGGATCTGATTTATCGGAAAGGGAGAATAGAAGTGTAAATGGGTCGAGTGTGAGGTTTTCATGCATGTGGCGGATCGCCGGTACGTCCGATGCACGATGCACAGCGCATGCGCGAGGGAGCGATCGGTCTGCATGCTGTCGTACCAACTGTCGTACTGAAAAAAAATCAACTACGACGACTGACTTTACATTTCAACATGTCCTGACGTGCAAAATACCCTCAGGTGGGCTCATTTCTCATCCATTCATCATGAGAACCTCTGGAAATGAAACCGACATATGTTATATTCAGTCGTAGACTACCTCTAAACAATCGAGCAGGAATTGGATGGTTCCGAGTAGGGTGGTTTGGCAATCAGAGTGCATCAAAACCTTCGCACCTCGTGGCCCAATTCTCAGCCAACTGCAGTTCCAAATGGAATCTGGTCAAACTTCTTCATATTCGGTACAGATCCATAGGTATCATTAATGGTTGAACCACTTCCGAAGGCAAACAGGACAGAATTGAGCCCAAGCGACACTTCAAAGATCAAATTTGTATTGCAAAATTAGTCGTAGTACTTGTTCGACGCGTAACTTCAGAGGCTAGACTAAGAGCCAGTGATCATTGGATGCGGCGCCTAGATGTGGAGGCGGAAGTTCTGTAGTCTTCTCAAGTAATGGGAGCAACAATACATCCCATGAGAGCACATTAATGCCAGCATTGAGAATGGTGCCGTCCAAACATTTCAAGTATTGTGTTGGCCCTCTCTACAAACCACTTCACGCTAAAATCTGGCATATCAAGCTCCCGTACGCCCAGTAATATTATAATCCTGCGAAACTTGTTTCTGCGACGATGTTGTTCTTGGTTGCATTCAAGTTGTGTTCTGTTTCTTGATGTCGCGGATAGTGAGAATGAGATGTGCTGAATTCATTAGGGTGAGATTTATCGCGTAGCCAGGTAGAGCCCAGTTCGAGAAGACTCTAATTGGTTCGGAAAAAAAACTAAAGAGGACATAGATGCTTGAGCTGCTTTAGTACTTCTATCGCAGTGCGAGGACTAGAGAAGGGTCCATATTTTCTATCAACAGTGGGCTTCAAATGGCAGGATAGCTTTAAGTTGCATGTGTTCATGCGCGGTATTTCGGACCGTCTCGCCGAGTCGATGGGAGTTTCAACATTGAACATACTATGTGGATTCAACAGCACTAGATGCCAGCCCAGATTCCGTGGAACTGGTCATTTCGTTCACACTTCTAGATGACAAGAAGTCAAGTTATTACCGAATGAGCTGGAAAATATATCTCAATGCACCTCAAGAACCCCTGAAGGTCAGAACAAGTGGTGTCTGAGATGCACCTGGAGGGGGAGGCGACGAAATTCAGCAAATATAGCAGCAAAAGTCCTAGGAGCCCAGCGGTGGAAAGAACACCTAAATTCATGGCGGTAGGTTGAAGCACGAAATAGTTGCCATTACCTGAAAAAATTGGAGCGGGGTAATGCTAACTTGAGTTGAAGCAGTCAATGATACGGCTCTCAAGCCGGGGATGCCTGCCTCCACTTGGAGAAGACACGAAGCCATTGGGACTTGGCCAAGGCTTGAATCATTTTATTTGGTCTTGACTCGTGTATTTTTTATTAATATTTCAAGGCAGAAGTAAGTGCTCTTGATCTAGCTGTAAATCACAATCGAAGGTGTCTAATCCAAGTAGTCATGTAACCGCTCACGTGGTCAATTGCAATACATTTGCTCCGCTTTACATTCGACATTCAAAGTCCATTAATTCCCATTGACATTCCATACTTCCCTGCAATCATACCAACATGCTAGTCTCTTATAAACAGACGCTACAACAATAGAATGCTCGTACCTCGCATGTTGTAGTTGATGCGTCGATCGCTGGCCGCGTTATTAGAAATTACAGAAACAATTCAGATGCTGGTATGCATTCCAGAACAATTTATTCACAAATATGAAGTCACATGAGTATTTATCAGCATAAATTGAGCAACTCTCTCACCTAACTCGCGGCGGCAGAGTCGAAGAACCAGGAGTTTGAACTTTGATGGCTCAACAAATGACAAATCCTGACATAATCTGCTCTTTCTATTCCGCGAGAATGGAAGTTGAAATATAAAAATTTGAAGACATATTTGAGGTCAGACATAGATTTAATTCTTCTTTCTCTCTCAAAGTTTGAGGATGGGGGTCCTGGAAGTGCTAAATAGGCATAGCAAAATTTCAAACTCCGACGATTATATAATAACGCGGCCACCAAACACGGTGGCGCGGTTAACAACAGACTACCAACATGCTGTGATGAATTTTGGAATATTCGACTTGAATTGCTGGGTCAGACTAGCCAAGTAATTGTGCTATTTCAGAGCGCTATATACTTCATAAATTGAATAAGCCAAGCACCACTACAGCAGCATTTATTTTTTTCGGTGAGCATGCAAATTGTCATGATTCGGCATCTATGATGCCTCTTTTTCAACTTTCCATGGCAGACCATTACAACGCCAACCAGGTTATTCCATAACCACAAACACCAATCTGGGTTATTCCATAACTGCAATCCACTCGATTGCACTGGCAGATTATACCATAAACACCAATCAGGGTATTCATAACCTGCTTTCCAATGATTGGAAACATATAGGGATAAAGCCCCCATACCCTGAACACATAGGGATGATCCCCTGGGTAATGTACCCTGAACACCTTTCAAACACACCCTATGTGTTGCGGTTTCGATCGATCAGACCCCTGGGGAGATATAGTATATAAACCCCATAGAATCTCATGTACTGTAGATTCTACCTCGTCTAATATCAAGTCTACCTTGGCCTGACAATGACACAGCGTCTTCTCACTTCACCCTGTCCTACCCTCTGCTTTACATTCTCCTCTCCTCGAGATCCCCTTGAGTCTGGTGTCTAGGTGATTATTATACCGCCTTCAGATCATTTGCAATCCCTCCCACCATCAATCTAGGTCGACTACCGCCTCCTGACAAAGGGGTTATTCAACGCTACCTCCTAGTGGGATACCGCATTACTTTCTGGCTGGGTTATTCAACCATTGTCCTGGCTGGGTTATTACCTGTCACCCAATATCTAGCCGACTTAGGGCTTGCCTTGACACCAATCCAACTTCCTTCACACTTATTATGTAAGTTTCGAGGCAAAAATATATGTCTACCCTCGTGTCCTCTCTTTATATTTTGTCACTATCCAGGCATAATAACCTAGACTCATTGCAGGAGGAAGGCATACAAGCAGTAGTATCATAAGAACTTGGGTCAAATTTGCTCAGCGGGGTTCTTGGCTCTGACACGGCCTGCAACATTGCATTATAGGTACAGTCTCTACATCCCTCTGACACAGGACCTCCAGTTTGGATTCTTGTGTTATTCAATGCAAAGAAATTGAAATGATTGTGATGCGGACTTGTGCTACAAATAAGTATTATTTCTGGGTCACAAATCGACTCCCTTGGGTGCCGAGTCTGCCTTTCCCACCTGGTACTGAGCAATATCATCCAGGAGTTCAGGTAGGCAAGGGTGATCAGGGTATAGGTGCTGAAGCTCCTTCAACTCATACAAGTCAGCAAGAGCTGCGACACCTTCTGGCCATTCACTAATTGTGTGGAGTGCATTGGTCACCCACAGATAGTGTTCCCTGGAACACAGGGTTCAACATTATAACATGGTATATGTCTAATCCAATGACTCACCCTGCAAGTACCACAAGTTGCTTCAACAGATTCAATTCCAAAATGGCCAGCACAGTGGTCTCATGGCCAGCGAGCTGCTCCACAAGCCTGTAGGTCCAATACATAATGTCCCAGCTCCGTGACTTGAGTAATTTCAAGATGTGGTCCTGCACTTTTGCATCAACCATAGCCTGTGCTCCCTCTAACCACTGGGCAATGATAGCTAACACACGAGTGGCGCTGAGAACTGCATTTTTATCTTGGTCACTGATTCACATTTAAAAAAAGTCTGCGTTAAAATGGAAGAAATGATATCTTTGCCAAAAACTCACTCTAGGAGAGCCACAAGTCGTTCCAGGCCTCCCATCTCTATGATGATTGGGATGGCACATCTGTACTCTGCCAGGTTTCTCAATAGCCAGCATGACGAATACCGTGCCACAGGGTGTGTTGACCCAAGCATTTCCCAGATGTATGGGAAACCAGGGAAATTGACCGCCATTTGTGCGCGGTTTGCGGAATTGATTCTGTCAGCAAAGTCCCACACAATGGCAGCCTTTGTTGACCATGAGACATAGTCCCACCTACAGCAACATTGGATACACCAATGAGCTCACGTAACATGAACACCTACGGAAGATATGACATGTATATCTCCACCATCTCTGTTGAAAGTGGCCTGAATCCATTCTTTCTGATGAATTCCTTTGCCTGGCGGTGATACATCAGCTTCATCAGCGGCTTTGCCACTGCATGAAGGTTGATTGTCGGGCCCTTGAGCAATGGATTGCTATCTGACCACCAACTGAATATGCTCGTGCAGGTGTTCTGTCGAGTCAAGGGTGGCATGAGGGGAGGGAGAAAGAAGGAGGGCTGTGCACCGTGTGACCTCGAGCCATGTTGGCTACTGTGCAAATGCGATGTTTGGGTACTCGTGACCATTTGTTAATTTTGAACTGACACCTGTGAGATGGGGCCTAATTAATAGAATGGCTTCTTTGAACAGCCCTTGTGTCCTTTACCTAATCCTGTCTCAAAATGTCGCACTCTCCATTACCAGAACCACAGGGTGTAATACTTGTTGTAAAATCAGACATATACCCCAGTCTACACCAGAGTAGGTCCCATCTATTTTATTAATAACTCCACAGACTCCCATTGTTAACATCATTCCATACTTGTTCCATACTATATTTTCCCAGCAATCTGTGATTGTACCAGCATGTTGCGTTGAATTTTCGAATCTTTGATTTGAATTGATGGGTCAGACTCGCCAACTAATTGTGCTATTTCAAAGTGCTACTTCAGAAATTAGTGCCACTATGGCAGCATTTATTTTTTTCGGTAACATGATCCAACTGTCCCTTCATGCCAACAATCACTGCGTTCCGCTGTCGGCTAAGCTTAGCCGGCTTAGCTCATGGTCCCTGAGCGTAGCCGGCTAGACAGGGCTAGACTCGGCAAACGGGGTCTTTTTAGCCGAACCTAGGCCGAGTCTAGCCGGCTACGCTCAGGGACCATGAGCTAAGCCGGCTAAGCCTAGCCGACAGCGGAACGCAGTGAATACAAGTTTCAAGGCAAAATGTATGTCTGTCCTCATGTGCTCTCTTTTATATTCCATCATTATACCAGGCATACTAACCCAGAGTCATTGGGCCCATTGCAGGAGAAAGGCAAACACACAGTAGCACCATAACAACTTGGTCCAAATTTATTCAGCAGGTTCTTGGCTCTGGCACAGGCATTACCACCAGTTCAGATTCTTGTGTTACCCAATGCAAATAAATTTAAATGATTGCGATGCGGACTGGTGTTACAAATATATATTATCTTTCTGCCATGAATCAACTTCCTCGGGTGCAGAGGAGTCTGGCTTTCCTGCCTTGTACTGAGCAATATTTTCCAGGATTTTGGGTAGGTCAGGGTGTTTATGGTCTAGGTGCTGAAGCTCCTCAAATACACCTATGTCGGCAAGAGCTGCAACACCATCGGGCCATCAACTAATTGCATGGAGTGCACGGATCGCCACGCTCCAGGATTCTCTGGACCGCAGGGTCTCAACATTGAGTTTCCTACAAGATGGTATATGTCTGATCCAATGACTCACCCAGCATGTAGTATGAGCTGATCCAACAGATTCAACTCCAAAATTGCCTGCACAGTAGGCTTGTGGCCAGCAAGCCTTGCAACGAGCTCGCAGGTCTGATATGTGACCCTCGAGCTCCGTAATTTGAGTAATTTCAAGATGTGGTCCTGCACTTTTGCATCGACTAGAGCCTGTGCTCCGCTCCGCCATTGCGCAATTGTGGCTATTGCCAAAGTGGTGTACCGAACAACATCATCATCTCGGTCACTGATTCAGATTCAATAAAAATCTGTGTTAAAAAGGATTTGTATCTAACTCACTCCAGGAGAGCTACAAGGCGCTCACAGCCCCTCATCTCCAAGATGGGTGGTATGGTACACTCGCGCTGTGCCATTCTGCGCAATAGCTCGCATGATGAAACCCGTGCTGCAGGGTCTGGTGACCCAAGCATCTCACAGATGTATGGGAAACCAGGTGAATCCACCAATGTTTGACAGTTTTCAGAGTCAATTCTCCGGTACAACTCTTCCAGAACTACGACCTTTGTCGCCACCGAGACAAAGTCCCACCTCGAGGAACAATATCACATCGGCCAACGAGCTCATGCAATAAAACATAAACACCTACGGAAGATAAGACATGTATATCTCCAATGTCTCTACCGAAAGCTGGCTGCCTTTGTTCTTTCTGATGAAATCCAATGCCTGGCGGTGATACATCAACTTCATCAGCGGCTTTGTCGCCACATGAAGGTTAATCGTTGGACCGTATTGGAGCAACGAGTTGCTATCCGACCACCAACTGAATATGCTCGTGCGGGTGTCTTGTCGAGTTGAGGGTGGCATGAGGGGAAGGTGAAAGAGGGAGGAGGGCTGTGCGCCGTGTGGCCTCAAGCCACGTCGGCTGCTGTGAAGATGTGATGTTTTGGCACTCGTGATCATTTGTTAATTTTGAACTGACACCTGTGGGTGGGGACCAATTAATAGAATGGCTTCTTTGATCAGCCTTAATGTCCGTGAAATCTCGTCAAAAGTGTGCTCTATGTCAACGCAACCAATGGATGCTCCTGTTGAATCTTAAGTAGCTCTTGATGTAGTTGGAAATTTCAACAAGCACCGACTATATATAAACCAGGCTACACTCGACTCGGAATAGCCCGAGGACCCATCTATTTTAGTAATATCTTGTCGGACTTCCCACTCTTGATATCGTTCCGTACGATACTGCAATCTCAACAATTTCAATCTAAAACACGTGGGAGCACTACCGTATTTCATCGCAAGCTCAGCCCCGCAAAATACGTCCTATTTCAGTGATTTAAAAAAACGTACTTTGCAGCCCGGACAGGAGTTGAGGACGTGCATCTGAGAATCGATAATCCAAAGCTATTAGTATTAATTTGTTCATAACACTAGCGCGTCACGGTGGAGTGGGCGGGCCCGGTAAATCTGCGTTCAGAATCAGAATCTACGCATACACATAAAACACACCACCCGAAGTTTTTTCGGGAACTCGGACGAGGAATGTTTTGATTTTGATACAATACCATACTGGGTTCGGGATGCGGTCGAGTTCAAGTTCAAGCGATGTCGATCAGGAAGGCCGAAGTTTGAAACTCTGTATGATGTTATAATATTCGCTCGCAGATCCATATCTATGTTGACACTACAACTACGATATACTTGCTTGGCAAGCATAAGACTCGGACTCGGACTCGAGGTAACTCTATTTCGAGCGAACGGGCTTTGGTGATATGATTTGGACTTTTTTTTCGGGATTCAGAATCAGATTGCGTGATTTTCGGAGGGATAATGTATCCTTCGCCCTTCGCCTAAAGCAGCTAGGACACTTTCCCGTTCGACCACAAACACAGATGAAGAATTGTTCGGGCTCTGGTTAATGTCTAGAGCGCAAACGAGGAGAAACCTGGAGATTGACAGGGGCAGCCACAGCCCAGACTACAGCCCACGACCGGAGAAAGTAATTGAGACGGGGGGATGTGGACCACGTCCGGATTTATAAGACACGGACTTGAGATAACTCAATTGCAAGAGCAGAGTCGGGCTTGGGAATCGGGATCACTCGTAATATGGTCGGGGAGAGACGTTGAGTTTATTTTTCAGAACCAGATTTCGGAGGTCGACTCGGACTCGCTCGTCTATAGTAGACTTAGAACAGGACATATTTGATAAAATTCTTCGGGGTTTGATTGTCAATGTCTAGAGCGTACACGGCGGTGCTTGGAGGTGCGCAGAAAAGACGAAGAGATCTGGAGGAAAAAAGAAACAGGAACCCAACCGAGATATTGATAGGGGCAGCCAAGGGGGCAGCTACATATACAGCCTAATAACGGAGATGTGTATCACGTCCACGTCCGAGTGCTAGTCATACGAGTAAGAATAGCTGACACGGGAGAGGTTGGGAAGGGGAGGGAGGTCTGAAAGAAGGAAAGAAGGAGGAAGGGTGGGAAGGTGTGTTTACGACACTGAGTCTGAGTCTGGGAACCGGTACGGGCAGAGTCCGCGGGTGGGTAAGGGAATGCGTCCGAGGTTGGCGAGGCGATTTTGATCGGATATTGAATATTAATGGATAGGCGTCAGACAGGGAGGGATGAGATATATACGAGGATTGGATTAGACTGCCGTTGTGTGGTGGTATGGGCCGGGCGAGACGTTGCAGGGTTGTATTGCGAGAGCTGAGTACGTTTCGAGTCTTGAAGTCCGTCGATAAGCTAGAGACGTATGTGGATGGCATTGGGCGCTATACAGGACAGCCCAGGGAATGCGTACCCAGTCAAGTCGCGTACAATAGGTCCAAGTCTAGGGAGAGCAATATTTCTATAATAAGGTTGGTGGACTGGGGTAGCTCAGCGGGTCGGTGAGAGAGAAGGAAGAGACCAGAAGGAAGAAATTGGTATCATGCAAATATGATGACTGTCGCAGAGGTGAGACATGTACGAGAGCTTCATTATGTCGGTGAGTATCCGAGACCGTTTCAAGTGGGGATAGTGATAACTATCGTATTGGGCCGGTGAGACTCGAGTTAGAATATGAGACCAGAACAGGCTGAAAAGTCGAGTTGAATACTCTGCGAGGCAGTTGAAACGTTGAGGTGGACATGAAGGATTGAAAGTGAAAGTGATAGTGAGTGACAAGATAGGCTAAGGCGTCGATCTGTTCCGTGTGAATACGGAACAGGTGTCGCTCGGATCTCTATGAGTAGCAGACACGCTAATATAGAGATACGAGGTGTGGGGGAAGAGCCCGAAGGGCTGCGACTGGGCCGCTCGGGGCGCAGAGGCTCGGGACGCGTGGAACCGACCAGACGGGGGGGTTCGCTGCGTCCGAGACACCGAGTCGCAGTCGGGCTCTGAGCGCGTGGACCAGCTCTGGATTGGAGAGAGCTGGGGTGGTGCGACGAAGCGCAAACCACTCACACCAACCCAGAGTGATAACTCACAAATGGTGGTTTGTGCGTAGTGCATTGAGCGAAGAGCATTGTGCTTCGCGCAAAGCACCACCCCACACTAGAGGAAGAGCGATGGGCTCGCGGAAGGAGCAAGCGAGCAGCGTCGAGCGAGGGAGCGGGAGGAGCGAGAAGAAAATAAATAGATCAGGGCCAATTGAAGGGATGTATGGGTTTGAACGAGCGCTAGCGAGCATCAAGGCAAGAGTTAACGAGCGCGAAGACGAAGTTGGGCAGGCGTAGGCAGAAGTTGGGCAGGCGTAGGCAGAAGTCGGGACATAGCGGGCAGGAAAGACGTGAGCAAGGGCAGTCGATCGGTGCCAAACATAGAAGCGAGACAACCTCGCTGTCACCGTGAACGCGTTGGTTGTGTGACCATCGGTGGACATACTCTCGGAGTGCGAAACAGGTATCTGAAGGTCGGCTCAGGAGTGAGCGAGCATTATGTGCGTGACTGGTGTATATAAAGCCCGGACTCGAGTTGAACTCGAGGGGTATCAAAATATCCGGCGATCTTCGAATTTGTGGATCCCAGACCGGAAAAAAATTTTGCACGAGATTATGCAGGCGAGTAGTCCCTGCGCAACGACGGCCAGGCAGTAGCGATGCTCTGGCAAAGGAGTGTGGACATGCTATTACAGCCATGAGCTAACTGAGCGTCGTGAACAGATCTTGTTTGAGGTAGTATAAAATGTCGACCGCCGGCGGTGGCGGGGGAAGCGGCTGCGCAGTGGGGTACTTGACGTGAGTGCGAACGTGTCAGGCTGTGTCCCCCGAGGGCCGAGGATATGTCGTGGTAGGGCGGTCACGGTGTGAACATTCTTTGCAGGACAGTGCCTGGACAAAAGATGGGAAACGATGCCACTGGTCTTCGCTCTTCTTCGCTACGACAGCGTGTTCGGTAACAAACCGGGATGATATCCAGCGAGTGAGGTACGTGAGCAGAATGACGGGGGTAGGTTCAACTATTCGTAGCCCGCTATTGGCTAGGGTTAGCCTATGGCAGCGGATCTCCGGTCATGTTCTGGTCGGCGAATGCGAGGTGGAGGTGTTTAACCAATGGATTCATCTCCAGGCTACAGCTATGGCTGTCGTCGAAGATTCCAACAAAGCTTATTGCCCTTGGATAATACTAGTGGTCGGTGACGCAGCTCGAGAAAACGGTGAGTCCACTTAGGTCCACTTCAGCAAGTGACCCGACGTGATCTGGCGCATGAGTTGCATGAGTTTCAACGACAAACAGTCGGCGAATTTCGAACACGCAGTGTCTTCCGTGCTTCGTTGTAATGCCTCATATGGAGCTGATGTACGGGGACCGGCGCGAAGACAATAACAGCCCTCAAATGTCTGCGGGACGTACGGACATCGGCTGCCCAACTACGGTCGAATGCTGAGTGATGCGTGCGACGGCGTGGAAATCATAGGCTGTGGTACTGGCGTAGCGTGGGCTGATCGGCGGTTGCGATGTGCGGGATTAACACAGCATCCCAGACAAAAGAAAACTGCGAAGGTACTCTAGTTGTGAAGAGCAGTGCGGCGCGATAATAAAAGGTATCGACGTGGACGACGGGAGTTTCTTTTATAAGTATCAACGATCATCGTGAATGGACTCAAAACAGTAAATAGTTTGGAACACCAGATGAATACGAGGGCGAGAGGGATCAGATTATGATCCAGACAATAACTGGATGGGGAAAGCTTGCGAGAGCCGAGTGCGCAGCAACAGCGAGATCAGCGTGGACTGTGTGCGCGAGCCGTCTGCGTTAAGCATCTACACTTTGCCCGTGCGATGGAGCCTGCGGGAACCCTCTGCATAGTCTGGCTGTGTGAGCGGTCTTCAAGGGTAATCTACCTTGAATGCGTCGCATACGATCATGCGGGGACAATTTTTCCTGTTCCGCGGTCGTATTGTATTTCGTCGACAGCTCGTCCTCACAATGTAGCATGGCTTGGTCAGATGCGACGTGATGCAGATGGAAACGAGGTAGGCGCAAATGCCCGACTTCAGAAAAACATCGGGGCGAAGGAGACAAAGTCAGCTCAGATGGGCAGCTTGGTAATAAACAATGCGAGGCGGAAGCAAAGTGGGCGACGGAGTATGACTTGCTCGGGAAGGCTCAGCGTGGGTGAAAGGCAAAGTGGCAGGGACGTGCGGACGGCGGAAGTGGGACGAGGCCGCGAGAACGGCGTGGGAGCACTAAGGTGGAACGGTCAGACACGGCACAATGCGGGACAAATGTATAATCGACGTGGATGTACTTGGGCGGGAGGTCGTAACCAGAAGACAGAAATCAAATGTGTCTTGGTCAAAAGGCGACAGGATGTCAGATAGAGGCGAAGTCAACACTGGTATGGCACGGTCTGGGCGGAAACGGGGGCGGTACGCAGGTCAGACATTAAAGCGGCGCGTGAGAGCGGCGAGAACCAGATATGGCAGAGTCAGATATGTCGTGGGTCGGTGTATGGGTTATGCTTATGTCGGAAACGGAATGGGCGTGACACGAGTTGGGAAATACTGGTGCGGATATGCGACTTAGTCAGGAGCGGCGCGGAGGGACAGGATCAAAGCCTGCAGAATGTGAGGGCGGGACTCGGTCAGAAGGTAGGTTAAAGAAGTTGGCGCCGGTGCGCAACTCGGTCAGGTGCATCACGAGGTGGTCAGAGCTAAGCAAGCGGCAATGCACTGCTTAGTTAGGGCCTGCCCAATGTGGGACGGAGAAGGCCGGCACATGTGCGCCGAGGAGTCAAAGACTCGAATGGGGACGGCGGCGTAGGTCAGAGGCGAAAAGCGGTGTGAGTGCCCGACACTGTTCAGCAACAGTAGCGCATAGCAGGGCGGGGTGGTCAGAATTGGTAGCAAACAGATATGCGTATTGCAAACAAAACAAAAGGACAGATGCTCGGCGTAGATAAAAGGTAGGTCGCAACAGAGCCATACGGGTACGGCTTGAGTCGGATACTGAGCACCATGGCTTCGAAGCCAACGGGTGCGTTGCAGAGCTCGTCAGCGACTGAGCACCGTGGATTTGGAACCAGCGGGCGCATTGCAGAGTTGCACGAGAAAGGTCGAGGTCAGCAGCCGCGTCGACAACGGGATACATCTGCGGATACGTGCCCCGTTAGTGACTGAGCGCCATGGCTTCGGAGCAAGCGGGCACGTTGAGGGGCTGCGCGAGAAAAGGTCGCGGTCAGCGGCAGCGGCGACGGTGGGATACGTCTGCAGATGCAGGCATCGTCAGCGAGGTCGAGCATCATCGAGATACGGGAGAGCACGAAGCGCCTCTCCCGGCCTTCATATTGTTGTGCGTTGGCGCCGGGACAGCATGAATTACAGCTCTGCCTTGTCTCGTCGTGCATCGAGGCGCAGGGGAGCACGAAGCGCATCTCCCGGCCTTTGTCTCTTCATGCGAGGAGCGTCGAGGTGTGGGAGAGTGCGAATCGCTGCTCCCGGCCCTTTTCTCGTCGGCGTCGAGGCGCAGGAGAGCACGAAGCACAGCTCCCGGCCATTGTATCGTCGAGGCACGGGAGAGCACGGATTGCAGCTCCCAGCCCTTCTCTCGTCGGCGTCGAGGCGCGGGAGAGCATGAGGCGCAGCTCCCGGCCATTGTATCATCGAGGCGCGAGAGAGCGCGAAGCGCATCTTCCGGCCGTTGTATCGTCGAGGCGCGGGAGAGCACGGATTGCAGCTCCCGGCCCTTCTCTCGTCGGCGTCGAGGCGCGGGAGAGCTCGAAGCGCAGCTCCCGGCCTTTGGTATCGTCGTGGATCGAGGCGCGGGAGAGCACGAATTGCATCACCCGGCCTTTGTCTCGTCGTGCATTGAGGCGTGGGAGTGCTCGAAGCGCAACTCCCGGCCTTTGTATCGTCGTGTGTCGAGACGCGGGAGAGCACAAATTGCATCACCCGGCCTTTGTCTCGTCGTGCGTCGAGGCGCGGGAGAGCACGAATCGCAGCTCCCGGCCTTTGTATCGTCGTGCATCGAGGCGCGGGAGAGCACGAATCGCAGCTCCCGGCCTTTGTATCGTCGTGCATCGAGGCGCGGGAGAGCTCGAAGCGCGTCTCCCGGCCTGTCTCCTCGTACCGACGTGTCCGGCTACGTAGGTCTGTGTGACGTAGGTCCGGCTGCGAGGTCTGTGCGACGTAGGTCGGCTGTGTAGGTGTGCGCGACGGTAGGTCCGGCTGCGAGGTCTGTGCGACGTAGGTCGGCTGTGTAGGTGTGCGCGACGTGGGTCAGAGACGACTTTGACATAGGTCCGTCATCAAGTCGGCATGGATGCACGACATGCGTCAAGGGGACAGCATGGGCATAAGAACGCGATGTGGGTCTGGCGGCGTAGGTCGGAAAAGAAATCGGCCCGGTTGCGCGGCGTGGGTCATAAAAGGTGCGACGTAGATCTCAAATAAAGTCGGCCAGGGTGCGCGACTCGAACAAAAGTACAGCGCGTCCGGACGCGAGAGTGTGATGGGCAGTAAAGACTCCCACGAGATCGTGAAAGGAAAGAAGGTAGATTGAGAAAAAACAAGGGACGGCTCCCCAGTGGTAAATAGGTACAGCGTGGAAAGGTCTGATGAATAAAAATGGCTGTGGTAATGAGACGACGAGCAAAAACGGAGCGCGACGAGGCGGCAACGAGCGGCGGTCACTGGGCTTCCTGGAGCAGCAGTGACATGTGAATCTGCGATGGGCGACAATCGTCGTGCTTCGCCGGGGTGGTGTGGTTGCGGCTGCGCAATGGACGCGGGCCGTACCAGTGCCGATGGGATGTGGCGGCACACAAGCATCTCCACCAGTACCAACTAGCACGATGCGCGAATGCTCGGCGAGTGGGAACGGACCCAGCCGTGGTAGCCAGAGGTCAATCCAAGCACCGGACTGCGGGGTGCGGGTCCGCAAGGTACAAGGCAGAAGTAGAAGGAAAGGACATTGTGGGAGTCATGTCGCACGAGTTTATAACGTAGAAGAGAAAGGTGCATCGCACCACGACACGTATAACGTGGGCCGAATGGCATGCTGCACTAGCAGCCGGCTGCCCTCGTGGCGTAGGAGACAGAAGAAAGAGCAAGGGGAGGTCGAAAAAAGAATAGAGGAACGGTGGCCGTAATACGGGACGAAAGGTGTTGTACTCACGAAGAGCCAGGCCGTGGATCTCCTCTATGTCTCATCTATAATTGCTATTCTTGGTCGCGAAGTCGGTGTTGACAAAAATCCGAGCGAAATAGATGCAGAAAGTCGTGAGTTTGCTGGATGCCGGGCGTGTGCTGGAGACAATCCCGCGCTTTTTGAAGAGATTAAAAAGGCGGATGTAGGGCTTCAGGTGCGAGGAATTTGAGTAAAGTACAGAAGAAAGCATAAAGAAGCGAGGAAAAGGCGCTAGAAACGAAAGAAGACGGCGGAGAGTTTGGGGAGGTGAACGTGAAGACGAAGTGACGAAAGCCACGATCACGTCACACTCACACAAATCTCACGCTGCTTAGCGTATCCGACGATATCCTCAGCCGTTCGTACCTCAC